>JAAWWB010000905.1:0-25000 GCA_018804465.1 Populus tomentosa
CTCAACCACCACACTAAACGCCCGTTAACTTCGACAACATTGGTCGAGACTCGAGGAGATCATTCGGTGAGCCACTCCCATTCATTTTCAAAAATAAATGCTTTTGGGTCCATAAAATCAGTGAGATCTCGCCTAATTGACTTGATCTTGGGCTCCAGCTTTGACCAGAGTTAGGGACATCTTCGCTGTAGACATTTTTACAAACCCTAATTAAAAACACTAATGATTAGAAGATTGACATTTTGAAATCACAAAACCTTTTCGTTATGTTTAAGTTTTTGTTTGTTTTTATATTTTAAAAATATTTTAAAAAAATATTAATTTTTTTATTTTTTATTTTAAATTATTTTTTTTTGTTTTTTAATATACTAATATTAAAAATAATTTTTTAAAAATAAATAATTATTATTTTAATATATTTTTAAATAAAAAATACTTTAAAAAACAATTATAACCATACTTTCAACCACACTCTTAACTTATAAAGAAATAATACCCATATAAATTCCATGGAAGTGCAAGGCAACAAACACTCGGCCCTGAAATGGTAAGCCCTTGCCAAGTCATATCCACCGCCCACACACCGTAGGGTCGACTAAATTACTATTATCATCCATTGATTTAATTAGGTGGTAACTATACCAAGTCAATTTCCTTTTTCTTGTTCTCTCCTTGAAGGTGGTTTGGTCAAATTGCCAAATAGCCTGGCAAATCGGTGAGTTAATTGTAACTTAGTCTCCCTTGTTTAACAAAATTATTTTTAGTCCTCATAGTCTTAAGAGATATTATTTAATCCTTGTAGTTTTATATTTGTTACAAACTTACTCTCTTTGCCAATTCTATATTAAAAAGCAATTAGAAGAAAAGAGAAGTAAATAAAATCAAAATATTCGAAATGAAAGAATGCATTATTAGAATAAAGAAGAAAAACTAATACAATGGACTTTACTCTATTGTTATTTGACTATAAATGAATGTATTATTAGAATAAATGTTTTCTAACCAATATGGAGGATGAAAAACAAGGGTTTTTAATTATTTTTAAATATGTCTCGTAAAGCGATCAATGTTACTTTTACAAAAATATTTTTTAATTTAAAACTTGTCAAATGAATGTTTTAATAGTCTTTTATTAGCACATTAAAATTATAAAAAAAATATTAATTTAATGTATTTTTATATGGAAAACACTTGAAAAGTGAGTTAAACAATAAAAATAAACACGTGTTCTAACCATGAGGACTAATTAATTAGTTACTATAATATACAAGGACTAAGTTATAATTAACACACAGATAAGAAAGCAGTGTCAACTTACCAAAAGGATGTGGGCACAAACACTCTTTGAAACTTTCAAGGGCGAACAAACCCAAAAGCACAAGACAAGGGATCATCAATATCCATCCGTTGCAATTCTCAAGCTCAAGGAGAAAAGAAGAAGAAAATCTTCTGCAATTCTCCAACGATTTCCATTTTCATGGCTGTCATTAAACAGCCATGGCTTGTTCTCCATCTAATGTTTTTCCTCTCTGTCATCCCTTTCTCTTCTTCCCAATCCATTTCCCCTCAAAATATTGAAACTTTCTATCCATTTCCGATTCCATCTCCTGCCCCACCGCCAAAACCCTCTACTCCTCCGAACTCTACTATATTGAGTCCATCAGCGCCAGGTCCTTTGCCTTCGTCTTCATCGAACAGAAACGTTGTCAAGGCAGTAGCTGCAACTGCTGCGAGCACCTTTGTCTTTGCCACTTTGCTTTTTTTCTTGATCCGAAGGTTCGTAATCCTTCCTCGAAGGAAAAGTAATGGAGATGGTGCTGGTTCTAGAGGAGGTCAGGCAGTGGTGCCTCTGCCTCTGCCTCCTTGTCAATTTTCTCGAATCGAAGGGAATGTTAAAGGAGTGATTGTTGATGAGAATGGATTGGATGTGCTGTACTGGAGAAAACTTGAAGAAGAAGATAAGAAAAATAGTTTTGTCAGAGAAGAACGCAGGAGGAATTATAGGTCTGAGCCTATACAAGAAATTCCACTGCTTCGAGGAAAATCTTCAACTTCTGAGAACAAAGTTGTGCCAGAAACAACAATTCCTGCTGTCAGTCATCAATTTTTCAAGGCCATTGAAAAACCAAATTTAACAAGTCAACCATCAAATTCAAATCCTCCCCTTAACCTGTCTCCAGCGCCGCCGCCGCCACTACCATCTTCAATGGCAATTCCAAACAAGCAAGTTCCTGCACCGCCTCCACCTCCTACAATCCCAGCAAAGAAAAATCAGCCGCCGCCACCTCCTACAATCCCAGCAAAGAAAAATCAGCCGCCGCCACCTCCACCACCCAAGGCAGCATCTTCAAATCTTCCTCCATTCCAAAAAGGGAACCTAAGTAAAGGTGAATCAGGGGAGTCTTCAACTGGACAAGGCAGTACTACAGCAGCAGCTGGGAATGGCCAGGTAAAACTGAAGCCGTTGCACTGGGATAAGGTGAACACGAATGCTGGCCAGTCCATGGTGTGGGACAAAATCGATGGTGGCTCTTTTAGGTAACTGTGATTCATCTTTTTATTCGAATAAGATTATAGTAATGAAGTAGTTCGATATCCTGTTCTATGGATTCTCAAAATTTTCTTTGTTTCAGGGTTGATGACAATCTTATGGAAGCCCTCTTCGGATTCGTGGCCACCAACAGGAAATCCCCAAAAAGTGACAGCAACTCGAGCAATTCAAATAATCTTATTTCCAGTTCATCAGCACAAATTGTTATTCTTGATGCCCGAAAATCCCAGAACATGGCAATTGTTCTCAAGTCTCTGGCCATCTCTCGTACTGAGCTCCTTGATGCATTGACTAATGGCCAAGGTCTAAGTGTAGATACTCTTGAAAAGCTTTTGAGAATTGCCCCAACCAAAGAGGAAGAATCCCAAATCCTTGAATTCGGGGGAGACACTACTAGACTGGCTGATGCTGAGTCCTTCCTCTACCATCTTCTGAAAGCTATTCCAACAGCATTTAGTCGTATTAATGCCATGCTTTTCAGATCAAATTATGATGCAGAGATTCTTCACTTCAAGGAATCTTTACAAATACTTGAATCAGGATGCAAGGAACTTCGAAATCGAGGACTCTTTATCAAACTTCTGGAAGCAATTCTCAAGGCTGGTAATCGCATGAACGCTGGAACTTCTAGAGGAAACGCGCAAGCTTTCAAACTAACCTCACTAGGAAAGCTATCTGATGTTAAAAGCATGGATGGAAAAACTACTTTACTTCACTTTGTCGTGGAAGAAGTTGTCCGAACTGAAGGAAAACGTTGCGTTCTTAATCGAAATCGTAGCTTGAGTCGAAACAGCAGCCAAAGAAGCAACAGCAGTGTGATTTCTGAGGATTCAACGTCAAAAGGAGAAAGAGAGAAGGAATATATGATGCTGGGATTACCTGCGGTAGGAGGGCTGAGCATTGAATTCTCAAATGTTAAGAAAGCAGCCCAAATAGATTATGATACCTTTGCTGCTACTTGCTCAGCTCTCGCAGCAGGTGCAAGAGAAGTTAGGGCATTTATGTCACAATGTGCTGCTGCTAACGGAGAAGGGGGATTTGTAAGGGAAATGAAAGGTTTTCTTGAAGCAGCTGAGGAAGAACTAAAGGGTTTGACGAAAGAGCAGACGAGGGTGATGGATCTTGTAAAGAAAACAACAGAATATTACCATGCAGGAGCTTCGAAAGATCAAGAAGCACACGCACTTCAACTATTTTCCATCATTAAAGACTTTCTATGTATGGTTGACCAGGTCTGTATTGAAATTACTCGAAATCTGCAAAGAAGGAAAACATCATCAAGAAGTGTTGAATCGTCCCCCAAGTCACCAGCATCAAGGATGCCAGTAAGGTTCCCAGACTTGCCCCCACACTTTATGAAAGAAAAATCTATGAACTGTTCTAGTGAATCGGATTCAGATTTTTGAAGGATGTCTATCAATTATCATGGATGGGCCAATGTGTATAGTTGTTAAAACATTGAAGGGACATGAACATTCCCGCATTTATAGAGGTTAGTATTTTTGGATTCTTTGAATTGTTTTGCAGGTATGTAAATAAACTCTCCCTTTTTTTTCTTTTTTTTTTGTATCATGGTTTAAATTTGTCAATTTCAAGTGAAAGTGTAAATGCTTTTTAACTGATGCCGTAAGAAATTGATCAAGATGGTCATAGGTAAATTCAAGCTACTCCAGGCATATATACTTAAAAGGTGTAAACTAGATGTGAAGTACACACTGCTTTTGTATGATAATTTATACAGAGAAGTTCTTGTATGGAAACGGAATCATGAGCAAACAACACTGCAGTTCTTTTTGGTTATAGATATCAACTAGATTATTGATAATCGGCACGTTGCGAGTGAGGTCAAAATTTGTTTTAATGTTTTCTTTTTGGAAATTGATGTAATATAATTTCATTAAATTTGTAGATAAAAAACAGATAATATATAAAAATATAATTTGACTTAATTTTTTTTCAAAATATCATTTTTTTTTAATATTAAAATAACATACTAGATTGTTTTGGTTCAATTCAAGTTAACATGTTAAATTTATAATTCAGGTTATGAGATTATAATATTCTTGTAAAAAAACAAATCAAAATAAATTGTGAAGTCTAATTCTTAATTAATAACATGTTGGAGGATGTTTTTTTAAAAAATAAATAAATTAAAAAAGATCTAAAAAAACGAATTGAGATAATCTGTCAAACTCGTAATCCGGATAAAAAAAAAAGATAACTCCATTGAAAGCAAATTGAAACAAATTACAAAGTCTAATTCTTAATAAGCTTAATGTTGAAGGATGGGATTAAAAACAAAAATATAAAAATAACTCAAGTCAATTCGTTAAACCCATAATCCGGGTCATGAGATAAAGATAACCTTATAGAAAGAAAAGAAAAAATAATCTAATTTAACCTGTCAAATACACGACTCTGGTCATGATACTGAGATAACCCCATAGAGAGCGAATCAAAATAAATTATGAAGTTCAATCTCTAATCGATTTTGTCGAATCCAATGTTAAACGATAAAATTTGTAAAATTATTAATTAAAAAAATAACATAAAATGAGTTAAGTCGATCGAGGCTAACCCGTTAAGCACTATTATTAGGTTATGAGATCAGAACAACCTAATAAAAAGTAAACTAAAACAATCATGAAGCTTAATTGCCAATAAAATAAATAAATGATGAAAATAAGAAAAAAGTCAATTTAAAAAAATTAAGTCAACTGGGTTAACTCACTAAATCGATGACTTAGGTTATGAGACAATGATAACTCAATAAAAAAAAATTCAATGTTGAAAAACTCGTGACCCAGGTCATGAGACTAATACAACCTCTAAAAAAAAAACAACTTGATTTACCTGAGGTTAAAATATAAAAAATATACCCTTGATTATGAGATTAAGATAATTTTATAGAATACAAATAAAAAAAAATTATGAAACTCAAACCCCAACCGATCCAATATTAAATGATAAATTTGAAAAAAAAAATCAATTAAAAAAACATAAAAAAAAACAACTCGAATCAACTTAAGTTAACTTGTTAAGCACTATTCTCGAGCCATGAAGCCAAAATAACCTAATAAAAAATAAACAAAACAAATTATGAAAATTAATTCCTAATTAAATCAATGTTAAAAGATGAAATTAAAAAAAATTAAAAAAAATTAAATCAATTGAATTAACCTATTAAACCTGTCATTCGTGTGTGGTAAAATTAGGATAACTTAATAAAAAAAATTAATATTAAAAAAATAAATAAAAAAAACACTTCTGCGAATAAGGTAAAAGTGTAGTTTTCCACTTTGAATTGCCACAAGTTTTGTATAATAATAATAATAATTCCATGCTGCAAATGTGCGAGAAACACACCACACTAGGCCTAGGGGCATGTTTGGCAGTTTGAATAGAAGATAGGAAGTACAGGAGCGTCAATTTCGATTATTGCCTCTGCCCTTGGCTAGAGGAGATTCTCCTTCTTTGACTTGATGAATCCTCGAAATTGAAAGCTTAGAAATAATCTCAGTCGCTCGCAATGCAAGATTTTTCTAGTATAGGGTATCCTCTATAGGCTGGTTGATGTGGCTAAAATCTACTTCTTGCCCATGTGGAACAAGATTTTTGTTCTCTCCCATTAAGTAATGCTGTAGGCGGCCATTAGGGAACAAGATCAAGCTGTGTCCAATCCTAATTACCAAGACAACAATTTCCTTCATGCTCATTGAAGTTCAAGCCCGACACAAGCAAGATTGAACCAGCACTGTGAAGATTTGAAGGACAAGATCAATGGAAAATACATCTTCACAAAAGCAGAACATGGTGCCATAACAAATACATGTAACAGTGTATATCTAAACTATTCAAGGCCTCTATGCATATCCCTAACGATTTGATACTTCTGATCTCACACAGTAATGCATGCATGCCTGGAGCTAATGCGTGAAAAACATGGCAGTCCTCGCCTCTGTGTTTTCTGTCACATAAATAATTTCCCATCTATTCTAGACAACATGATTAATGAAATCTGGTTTCTCTGGTTGCAATTCCAACATACAGAAAGCAACTGAGCTTGCCATTTGCCGAGTGATACTCTCATGACAGGTTCCTTGCTAGAAAGCAACTCCACTCCAACTGTACAATCCTCATCTAGAAATATATGCACGCAGCCTCCAATGTGATGGGGCCACCCTTGCTCACTGTTTCTTTCAGAAAAGTTTCATTATATCACATTCCTGATGGATGATGCGTATCTCTCTATATCCGAAGCGTCTTGGAACCCTCCTGCAAACACCATGACAATAAGTCTATCAGTTCTCACATTCATTTACATCTTTTGAACCCTCAGGTCTAGTGTGTCAACAACTAGTTTTCCTTTTCTTTTTTCTATTTTTTGTGTGCGCAACCCATCCCTTTCTTTCCCCGAATCCTCAAGGAAAAAACCCATCAAGCAGGGATTATGAGTTTATGACATGATTTAGAAGGAAATTAGGGGACAATGACTTAAAGTTAAAAACATAGTGTTTGAGCATTTTTGCATGCTCCTTCAGTCTCAAGATAATTCAGCAAAACAATTTTTTTTTTTCAATTCATATTGCTCTATTTCCCCAGAATTCATAAATTGGCTTCTCCTGAATTTAGACAGATAGGGTTTAGAAGCTTAAATCAGATGCACATTTAAATTCACATGCTACTGGACTTCTGATATGCACCATAAAAAAGATGCATTTCACTTGTCAAATGCCATGTAGTGTTGACAGTGACAGGTCACCCATCATGTTCCCTGTGACCCATTTTGAAAAGCCTAATTGTAAGCAAGGCAACAATAGGCCTCTCCAAGTCATCCAGCCTCACCAGACTCGATAAACACTAAAAAGTTGGTGGGGGTGGAGAAAGACAACGACAACAAATATTATTTGACCATTTAGAAATTTTAATATTGTTTAGTTTTTCTAGATTTTTATATTTTTAGGAATATCAGTATTTATTATTTAGTAGTTGGAGTAGAAATTTAGTTTATTCTAGTTTCCTTTACCAATTGCCACTATTTAATAGGTTTTTCTATTTTATCTGGTTTGGTGTCCATAAACAAGCACCCTACCTAGACATTGAAAAAAAGATGGAAGTTTTCTCAATAATTGGTTCAATAGTTTTGTGGACTTGTCTGAACTACCAATGGTAGTTGACTATTAACATACAAATTTTAATTCCATAAAGAACTGAAATAGGGGGAGAGAATAAATATAGATGTTTTCTAACATTAAGCACTTGCCAACATATAGACAGAGATTAAAAAGGGAAAGCCAAAGGCAAAGACCTGGCCATATACCTCAAAGTAGTTTATAATGTTTCAAATTGTTTTCCATCCCATGTAGATCATAAGCTGGAACAGTACATACCTTATCTAATGGGCTTTTTGATGCCTTCTGTCCTCTATAAAAACCTGGCATGGGCGTGGCTTTGAAGTTCAAGCTCCGTCTTGGCTTTTTAATCTCTGCCTCTCTTTCCTCCTGTACCAAGCATATAGCATGAAGGTCATTCGGATGGAACAATAGAACTGTATTGTTTTAATGATCCAATGGAGCTAATCTTTTGGGGGCACTATCATCCAAGAAACCATTAGAAGGAAAAAAGAAGAAGGTGCATTGGTATACAAGCATGCACACAAGCTCACAGAAATACACTTGGCTGCATTCTTCTTTTAAATTATATTGATTGGTTTTTTGTTCATTGTCACATCACAGCAATTTGATACTAACAACAAAAATGAGGATATTTGGAAATCTACCTTTGATTTTGTTCCAAGGCGCGTGCTCTCTGCCTCAGTCTTGGATTTTTCTTCCAGTTTCTTAGAAAACTGAAATTTATTTTAAAAGAGATCTTAAATTTAGTGGCTAACAAAAAACAGCATTGCATGCTCAAAATGTAAAAAGCTTTTCCTAAAAGAATTGTGTCCAATGGAGAGAAGGGTAGCAGTGAAATGGTTATACCTCTTTCCTTCTCTCTGCTCTCTCATCACTTTTCAAGACAAAAGAAGATGGGGCCAGCTTAGCAGTTCTCCTATCCACCCCGCCAGATTTGAAAGACCTATCACAACATCAATCCAACACTGAACTTTCCATATAAGGTGGTAAATCTTTTAGGTGTTTGCACAAAAGCAGCTTAGTAGAAGTAAAAGACATCATTGTTTCAAAGTTCTTCATGATGTTACTCTATAAATCATAGATATGAACGTTAAACTAGATATCAATCTCACAGACAAATTACAGAAAGTGTTCGCAAATTAGCATAAGCTGCAAATTCTGTGATGTTAGAAAGACGAGACAAATTATAAATAAATGCCACGTATAGAAGGCAAAATAGATAAGCTTCAGTATGTACACATTTGTTAAAATTAGCCTGGTTGTTAAAGTCGCTTTATATGGTACCAAGCAACCTGGAATCGAATCCCACTCACACCTGTGATGGGAGAGATTAAGGGAGGGAGAGGGATAACTGCCACTGTGTAGCTGAAAAGTCAACAGGCCTTCCTATGAACCAAAAAAACAAGTAGCACCAACCAAAGAACAAGACTATGATAGAGTTGTTGAGATTTCATGATTATATAAGCTCAACATTGGATCTACATATATTTGAAACTGCCAAATCAGAAATGATGTGCATGATAGAAAAAAAGTAAGAAGAGGACCATAAGAGTGGAAGTTTGGATTGACCAACAAGGTAATTTGCAGGTGATGACTATTTTACCAAATAACACAAATTAACAAATGTATTTCAAAGAAAAGAGTTTAATTTGGCTCCAATCACCAATCATAGCTTTCACATTCTCCATTATCTGCCCTGTTTGTTCTTAGAGAAAATAAATTAAATTTCTAAGCTAAATCCAGACATCCAACAGATGGAATTGAAAATGTTTGCACATGATTGTCAGTATGCAAGTATCATTTCAACAACAAAACTATTGCACAAATGCATGCATGCAATGATAAATACATTCATCAGAATACAAAGCAGACAATTTGAAAATTACCCTATATTCTCTTTCCGTGGTGTCACAGAAGTGGAAACCTTAACACCTCTCTCTTTTGCAGGCATCTGCTCAAGAAAATTGAAAATATGAGATTCAACAAGCCAAAAATATTTTGTTGGGAAGGAAAATGATTTTAAAGGTCATGTCATAAGCCTAATCAGATGACAAACCTGCTTTGCTCCAATAGATCTCTCTTCAGCAGAAGATTTCAACTGGCTGAAATTGTTTTGGAATGTCTTAAATGCTCTTTTGACAATGTCCTTATCCCCCATTTTCTCCATAATAAATGATCTTCTAGTAGTTGTAAGAGGAGCTGTCTCAGAATTTGGAGAATCCATGCTCAGAGACATGTGCAAGGATTTAGGGGTCACTTTCTTGTTCCCTCCAACAGGAGTATTTTTGCTCCTTGGTAAAGATGAACCGTTAACTTTCTTCATGGAAGATTGTGAAGCAGACGGTGAACTAGAAGTTGACGCAGGCTTTGAGAACTTCAGAGTGGAAATTTGGGGCCGTTTAGTTATAGGTGGTTCTGGTTTCTTCTTCGCCATTGCTAAATCTCTAACCTTGCTCATAGGAGAAATCTAAAGTAACAATATAGCAAAACAGATGAGCCACAATGCTAATAAAAAACCAAAGTTGCAATAAGTGTATAAAAAGCTGTCAGAATTTAGCTTTTTTCCCCCTATGGAAATGACTAGGTCCAATAGTATAATCGTTCACCTTTAGAGATTCCTTCCGATGATCCAACTTCACTTTTTCCTCTTTGATCATTAGGATGCTTTCAATCTCTCTCTCTAAGTTCTTTGGCAATTCTCTCATGTCTTGAGACCCAGCTTCCTCCTTTTTTATTAAAGCCACTTCTTCCAGCTTGGCTGACACAGGGGTATCTAATTCACTATCCTGCTCTTCCTTCACTCTCCCATTCAATGGGACTTGACCTTGTACATCAATTGCAGCATCTTCATAAGGCTCATTCGATGAGGCTTGACCATGCACAGCAAATGCAGCGCCTTCATAAGGATCGTTTGATGAGGCTTGACCATGCACAGCAAATGCAGCGTCTTCATAAGGATCGTTCGATGAGGCTTGACCATGTGCATCAACTGCAGTGTCTTCATAAGGCTTAGTCGTTGAGGCTTGACCATGTACATCAATTGCAGCATCTTCAGTAGGCTTGTCTATATGGCCACCATCCCACTCATTATCCAATTTGCTTTCCGGCCTAATACCCTCAGAAGAAGTTTGGCCATTGGAAGCATCAAAGTCTGAATCCATCTGACCAGTCTTAACAATTAGATCTCCACTGTTTTGATTGTTTGCCCTCGATAAATCATGTTCGATTTGCTTCTCCTGATCTAGTAGCTCAGCCTTTCTAGCAGCAATCTTTTTGTAATGAGCCTCAAAGTAAGCCCTTTTCTCAGCTACAGATCCAGGAGTGGCACACTTCTCAACTTCCTCCAAGTACTTATTTTGTGAGAAGGATGACCATTTATCCCAGGACAGAGAATCATTCTCAAATCTACCAAATGAAACCGACGCTTGAAGAGCAGGATTCGAGGCAACTGTCCCTCCTATCTTTTATGTAATCACAAAAAAACAAAATTCAAGCAAGAAACAGAATGACAGCTCATAACTACACAAAAACAGAAAGCATAGGAATTTTTGCAAGCATGGACTGGAAATTAATCAGGAATCCATAACAAAAGAAAATAAATTCAAGAAGACAATCACGACAACTAAATTCTTAACAAATGGGGCACATTTTAACAGATCAAGGGACAAGTGAGTGTACCTTATCTTCACAACTTGAGGCAGCAACCAATGATTCACCCATGTCTACAAAGCACGAGTCCAGAGCTGAATGAATGAGCACACTAAGACACAAACAGCTAGCGCTGTGGCCTGTGATAGCAATGGCATGCCATCAATTCATTGAAGCACAATAAAAAAAGGCTAAGAACAAGCTGTTGACAATGGATCAAGACAAGAAGAAGAAAGAAACCAAGGAACAAAGAGAAAGTAGAGAATCGAGACGTGTTTCAAAGTTCCATTCTTTTTTTCTATTTTAGCAAATGGGCTTTTTAGTTGTCTTAGCACCTCACCTTTTTCACTGTAATGAGATCTTTGTCAGTTTCTGGTACTTGTGGAAGCTACTAATAACCCAATAATCAGACAGAAAGCAATTACATAAAGAAAGTTAAAAAGTGTTACAAAAAGTTGGGTTTTTTTCCTGTTTCTAGTACTAGAGATTGGGGACAAAAAAGAGAGGGTTGGAACAGTTAACAGGAAGGTTGATTGGTTATGCAAAAAGAGAGATTGAAGGATCTTACAAGGTTGAGCTCAATTACGATAGATTCAAATCAACCAAAGGGAAGAAAAGCACGCAAGCCCATTGATTGCACAAATATTGCTAGTTATTGTTCTCCATAACTATGGATATGATAAGTCTTGGTCTGAGTCAATAAAGGCCAAAGTAGTAAAACTAATGAGATGAAGCGTGAAAACAAGATGGGAGGAGGTCCACCATGGAAGAAAGGTTGAGAGTGGTAGTGAAGAGGAGAGAGTAAAGCAAGTGATGGTAGATAGGTCTCTGAATTTAATATCCCGCCAGCCCTTGTGGACCCTTGGATTGAATCTGTTGAACTGAAATCTAGAGTTTGTTTACTGTGTAAGGACATGTCCTGAGGATAGAAGGCATGGACTGTGTGTGTATATTCAATTAAATAAAATACAAAAATAATTATTCTTTTTTATAATTTTATCTCTCTCATATTTTATTCTATATTTTTATTGTTTTTATCTCTTTTATTTGAGTGTAGTAGCCAAATGATACTTGATCTCTCTTTAAAGTTTGGATCATAATTATTAAATATAACATGATATAGTAGATCGATACAGAACTTAGCTGATTTGGCTTTTCACCTTAATTGAATTTGTTTTTTTTTTAAAAGATTCAATTCAAAATTGATTTCTCAACCCAACAAATTAAATCATGATCTAATCCATCTAATCAAATCTCGATTGAATTTTTTTTAAAATGATGCTTTTCGAACTTTTCTTAAAAAAATAAAAAGATAATGTTTTTGTAAACCTTAGGCTTAAAAATCAGTAAATCAATGTTAGGGTTATTCTTAATTGAAAAATGATAAATTGCAAGGAAATATTTTTTGATTTGGTAAATTAACTTAAATTTTGGATGAGATAAAGTGATAAATTGGTATATAAAATGTCAATCCAGTGACAAATTGTGTAAATTTTCTAATCAAGTAAAATAATTATTCTAAAGAAATTTTTTTATAAATTAAGGTGAAAATAGTTAGGCAATAACAACAATGGAACTCTAAATAAGATGATGCATATATATATATATATGCATTATGAGTATATGTTGGCAAAGTATGGATTGTAAAATATATAAATGTTGATTAATTACAACATTTTCATCATATTTTCTTTAAAATAATGGATATCGTAACCAATTTATAGTTATGTATTAAGGTTTGACCAAAATATTAAAAACCCTTCAACAATCATTTTTTTCACTTTATATTTTAAAGTATTAGGGTTTAGCTATAGATTTTAATATTTGAGGGTGTAGAAATATACAGTAGAGTATATCTTCATATATTAAAGATGCAAAAACAAAAAATATAAATATAAATAAATGCAATGCTAAAATTTAGACTTTAGAGTAGTTAGGATTTAACTGAATAAGGTAGAGACTCTCTCATAATAGAAGATCTGCCCTAGACTTTAGATAAAAAACAACGAATAGAAACTTGATCTAGAAAAACAATCAACCAACAATAAAAATTACCTCAGGTAGGGTGCACTAGGGGAGATGCGTTGTCCCCTTGCACAACCAAACCCTTACTCGAACTCTAGCAGACCATAGGTTTCTTAGTAACCATAATACTAGATGACGACTTCTAAACCTTAATCATAATTTATGATTAAACCTAAAACCCTTTCATTTTCCAATACCTCTTATAAGGCTAACGACGTCATTCGACGTCGCCGTACGAATACACAAAAGGGTTTGAAACCTAAAATTTATTCCTCTATTCTTTCAATTTGTCTATAGTTTAAAAATTTCAAGCATCCATTTATCATCAATACAATTAATCCCACAATTAAACCAAGTTTGATTAATTACTTTCATCATCTAGAGGGAGTGCCAATCTTCAAACTCATGTAAGAGAGAGACCAACCTATTTCTTTCTTCGGCTATAACAAGAGTGCCAATCTTCAACTCCCTCTTTTCTTACTCGGTTCCCAAATTGATGACTTCTCACTCCTCACTAACAGGTTTTTAGGCTTTCTTAGAATTTTCTATCAACTTAGTATACTCTTTCATGTCTTCTTCTTCCTATTCTTCATCACCCATTGCAATAATACTATTAAAATTTTGTCAATTATTCTTAGTGCAATGGTTTTATGAATCATTGGGACTTTAAGGATTCCTAAAAGTGTAAAGTGTGCTCATATAAGTGTGTTATTTGCGAAGAGATAAAAGGATGAAGCACATCATGGACTCAAGAAAAATGCATGATCTTATTAAAATAAAAGAGCTCATTTAACAAAGAAAGTCTTGATGCATCATAAGCTAAAATACCAACAAGACCAAAACAAGTTAAAATAAGGAAAAACAAGTTAGAGCATTCAACATGTTCAAACAAGAGCAATTACTTTTTAAACATAATAGCAGTAGACTCTATCTTCCAGTTCTGGTATACCTCTCTTTCAGCTAATTTTCATACAAAAGCTTTTGCAGGGGGTTCATCAATATTATGGATGGAAAGCTGCGGTAGAGTTTCACCCTTTATTTCCATCTTTACTTTCTTTATCTGTCCCTTTTCTTGGCACTTTAAAGTGCTGATGTAAAGATATGTTATATTGAACCTAATCATCTATACAGACCTTAGAAAAGATGTTTGAAGTGGTGGGATGACAAGTTCCTCTTGCTTTTTTCCTTTAATCTTTGTCATTCTTGCATTCTTTCTAATCTGTGAAGCATGTTTGTAGTCATTTTTCTTGGGTTTATATCAAAGCCCAAACCTTTGATATGCACACTTTAACTTTATCATGTTGATCTGTCTAGGAATTATAGCCTCAAGATCATACTAGAAAGGAATCCTATTCTTTAAAAAGTATTTGACAGGTATCTTTGCTACTTCCAAGATTCTTAGCTTTCTCAGCACTGCATCCTTAGGAACCCATTCAGCATTCACGATATCAAAGGCGTGAATATTCTCATCTTTACAGTTTTCGGCCTCAATGAAAGGTATGGCTACATTTTTATTATGGAAACTCTCTCTTCGGCTTTGATGGTTATTAACATCTCATTCATTATGTATTTCAAACACTGGTCCAATAAGAAAGCCACTACTCTAGCTACATGAATCCATGGCCTCCCTAATAATATATTGTAGGATGCGTAAATATACATTACTTGTAACATCACCAGGAATATTTATGGCCCTACGTACAACTCTGTTTCCAAGGTCCCTACTATTTATCTCGGTGAACCATCGTATGCTTTTGCCATCATGGTATTGGGTTTCATATGTGACTTATCGACAAGAATTTTTTTTAATATATGCTTCGACAACACATTCTGTGTTGAACTATTGTCGACTAGTACTTTTCTAATCAAAATGTCTTTACATCATACTATGATGTACAATGGCTTGTTGTGCTCAATACCATCGGGACCCAGTTCGTGTTTAGTAAAGTACATGTAATTTGAGGCCTGGATTTTTCCTACTAAATGTTTTATAGCTTTTTGATTGATGTCTTGAGGCACGTATGCCTCATTCAACACTTTTTGCAGAGCCTTTCTATGTGGTTCAAAGCTTAAAATCAAAGACAACAATGATATCTTAACATGAGTTTTCTTGAGCTATTCAACAACATTGTATTCATTATGTTTTATTAGCTTTAAGAATTCATTAGTTTCTTCTTTCGTGATAGGTTTGTTTATTTATTCTATCACATCAACCACTTCCTTCCCCTTAGTCTTCCTTTATTTCTCCAGCTCCTCTAGAGTGAAACATCTGCCAATACGAGTTAAACCTCCAATTTTTATTTAAAAAAATCTGGTTGTTGGTTGCTTTGGAATGAGTATTTGTAGTTATATGGCATGGCACTATAATCTTCTTTATGTGTTACTATTGGTTTGGACAAGACTAACTTAGGCGGCCCATCTATAGTGAACTACACCCGAAACATTAATTTATTAAGTGCCTCTATCATAAACACCTCTTCACCTATTACTTTCTCAACTCGAAGCAATCCTTAGTTCATCATTCATATTATTTTGTTACGGAAGCCTTTACACTGATTGATCATCCGGGTTTCTTCATTGTGATGTTTGCAACACTTTATAGTACCTTCTTTATATCTTGTATTTACCATCATCTAGTAAATTCTATCCATTGACACCTTCAATATCCTTCGGTGTTCTACTTCTAACATGTTTACTAGCATATTACTTGAAACATGACTGGATAAAAGGTTTATATTTATGTTTGGGGCTTCTTCGAATGTTATCTACCCAGTTTTGATCAATCGCAGAAGCTTTCTTTTGAAGGCATTGCAAGTATGAATGTTATATCCTATAATGTCAGCATGGTACTCACAAGTGAGATCCAACTTGTACTAGCTAGGATAAGGTGGTTGTAGGGGCGTTAAAGGTACGAGAGCTACTTGTCTAATGCTTAGTACCTTCTAGTACATCTTATTTAGAGATAGCGGTAATGAAAATAATTGTTCCTAAGTTCTTTGGTAGTTCTTCTTTAGGAAATTTTTGGTTTGGTTTTCTACTTGGTTGTTTTGGGGTTTAGGTTTTCTGGTAAGGATTAAGGAGTTGAGGTCGATGTTGGGAATTTAGGATAAAAGGGATGGAGAGTTGTATCTATGGAGTTGGATTTTCTTACTGTTATAGCCACTTTTGATGTGATTAACTCCTTGTTTTTTTTCCCTTTAAAGCATTTTTTTTCTCCATAGGTGCAGAGATTCTACCACTCTTCACTTCTTGCTCATACGTTCTGCCAATATCATAACAATAATGAATTGCTACGCCAAACTACCCATCACATGCTCATAATACGACACCTCGAGGATGTTGGCAAATAAAGTAATCATTTCTTTATTCAAAAGTAGGGGATGTATCTGTGCCATCAAATCTTTCCACCTTTAGGCGTATTCCCTTACGCTTTCTTGTCCCTTTTCTTCAGATTGGACAAATTAGTTTTGTCAGGAGTAATGTTCATATTGTACTTGTATTGTTTGACAAAAGCATCTATTAGATCTTTCCATTTATAGATCTTAGTGTTGTCTAGTCTCATGTACCAACTAAATGCCACCCCATTCAAACTATCATGGAAAAAGTGTACAATAGCTTCTTTTCATCATGTACTATTTATGCCATTTTATTGCAGTAGGAATTGAGATGGGTAACAGGGCATTGTGTTTTGGTATATTTAATGAATTCAAGAACTTAGAACTTCTTTAATACTACCACGTTTAAGACTAGACACATCTCTACGGCTTTGACTAGGTCATACAAGTCTACCCCTTTAAAAGCCTTTATATTGGTTTCTAATGCTGTTATTTTATCTTGATCAATATCATTAAGTGATCTTGTCTTATAAGATTCATTTGTGAATGTATTTATGACTGTAGGTGTCGGTATTGATGTTGTTGATTGAACAAATATTGGATTATATTGGGGATCCCGAGTATGTTCTCTTATTATCTTTTCAGGCTGAGTTGTTGCTTGATTTTGAACAATAATTGTAGGTCTATTGGAAGGAACCTCATCAGAGGCATTTCTTAGAGTTTGCTCGAGTAAGCTGGTGGGGCGAGCCACAATAACCTTTAGAGAATCCAAATCTTTCTGGACGCGGGCATCACTGTAAGCGTGCTCTTCATCTTTCATGTTTCTTTGTTGGAGTCAAGTGTTATAGACTTTGTGGATTGGAGCTCTTTGGAGACTTATATTTCAACCCGGTGCATGTATGTATAGTATTTACAATTAATAGGTGTATATGGATGTAAATGTAAGCATATGCACATCAGATATGGATTAACCTATTTAAAGAGCTAATCCATGACTTCCTTATCAATCACGGGTAGAATTCGAATCTGCACTCTGATAAATTGAAAGAGATTTTACCCAAGTTCTTAGATTAATTGAATCTCATACACATTATAAAGTACTCAAAAAGTGAGCCTTGGCCTATTTCATTTATCAAGAGCAAGTGGTTCATACAAAGAGTCTTTTTTACTCAAATGTTACTCTTTTATTGGCTACATTCTTGATAAAAAAGGAGACTTCATTCAAATATTCTTTATATATGTGGACATTATTGCCAATCCTGAAAGCTTTCACCCGCAACCCATTTGCCTTCTAAGCCATCATATTAATTAGCCTGTTAGTTTATTCAATCTTGTAATAGAACAAAGTATTATCTTGAAGTAATGTTCCATTACTAGCAACTAATGATTCGTTGTTCCTTTCCAGCATTTGAACCATCTTTTCTAGCTGTTGGATCTAGTTTCAGGCCTTTTGTATTTTTTTTTATGCTCTATATCAAGTTTAGCTAAATTGGTAATTAGTTGTACATCGAAGCTACTTATGTAGTCCTGCCACTTTTTGAATTGCTCCTGTATTTTCTTCGCTTCCTCTTCCTGGGACTCAAGCTCAACCTATATTATAAAAACTTAGTCTTTTAGGGCATTTTCTTTGTCCAGGTATTCTCTCATGTCTTAATCAACTTCCTTTCTTGCTTCTCTTTCATCATTAGCCTGGATTTGGTATCAAGCTTTCAAGCTTCTTTCTTCTTCAATAATGAGATCAACTAATTTGTTCTTCTCTTTCAGCTTCTCATTTCAATTTATAGTGATCCTTAACTTTCTTCAAATAAGCCATTAATTATCTGTCAACTCGTTTTCTACTTTCTAAGGCTTTTTTTAGAGTCACCAGTTCCTTTTTTATCATTACGTGTTTTTTTACCAGGTCATTATACTTGACCCTCTTTTCATGCTGATTCTTTTTTAATTCAGTAATTTGTTCATCTTTGTCTCTCAACTATTGTTTTAAGAGGGGTTTTTTTTTTTAATTTTAGGAATTGGTCTTTTAAGAATTTCTGGTGATTTTTATTATTGCTGAGCTAAATCCTCAGCTTATCTATCTTCTTTTGCAGGTCCTCCTCATTGATGACCCTTTTTCTTTTGGGTTTTATGGCGATTGATGGCCTATCTTGCATCTAGCTTTACTTTTTCATCCTTTGGAGCATTTTAGATAAGTTGTTATTCCTTCACACCGAGTAATTAGGACTATCTTAGGGCTTCTTTTGCTGCTCCTCTTTGTGGACTGAAACATGTTGCCCCCAATCACTTTTGATGGCATGTAGCTTAGCCAAAGAATTACCCTATTTAAGCAGACTAGTATACTCTATCAACCCCTAAGTTCTTAACAAGTACTATACTCCTCCAAACTATCTGGTTGCCAATGAGGGTGAATATTTGTATAACCAGTCAAGCTAACTAATGAAACCTATGCTTTGTCACCATAGCTCATAAGTTAAGTTGAGCTGCTTACCCAAAGAGCTTTTCATCTAAAATTACTCTAAGGGAGTGCGTGGTACTTTTTTATATATGCCTTCTCGTCTAAGCCATTCCACTATTTATTCAGAATCAACCCAAGAGGCCTCATATTAAACCACCAGAAATTATTGAAGACTTCTCTCGATGTCTCTAAGTGGCTGACTTTCCACATGAATAATAGAGGAATACAACACTACATTGCTCCTTTCTCATGCCATTTATAATGGTTTAGAGATAGGAAAGTCTCAGCCAAGATAGCTGAAGTGGGGTTATTGTTTGCTTGTTCATACTCAATGAAGCCATTAACAGCTTCAATGTTGATAATCCCAGTGGCTAATAAGGGAAACAAAACTAGCCTAAAAATGGTGAAAGCAACTATTTGATACCTTTCTTCGTCCAACTTTCTTTTTTCTTTATCTGTCTTCAGCTTATTCTTAATCATCTTTCACTTAAACCTTACATTAGACATCCTGTACTGATCAACTTGTTCTAGATGCAATAGTTTTGCAACCCCTATAGTTGTACTCTTAATTCTTTACCTAAAATACATTTTACGAGGGTCATTTAGGAAACTCAAGATTTGGAAATACTTTTCAATGTTAGAGGTCATATCAACATCCTCGAAGGTGAAACATTTGTAACCCGGATCCCAGAGGTGCATTAAAGCTTTGATTGCTGAAATCTGAATTGGGATCCTTATCAAATAAGCAATTCTCCCATACTTTTTCTCAAATAGATTCTCATCCATGTACCCTAGAATTAGCACCAACTTCTTTATGTTGTTTACAGAGTAGTGTACTTTGGTTATGTGTGGTAATTCTTTAACTTTGGTTTTTAGGCAATCTCCTTCAACTAATTATATCATCTTAGATCTTTCCTTGTATTTCAAAATGGTCAGGAAAGTCATGGTCTTAGCTAAAAGGCCCTATAGAGTTTAGAATTTTAACCAGGTTTACCCTAATACAAAATGAATTATTAAAGAGTTTATACTCTAAATGCAAGTTCTAGGTCATTACATAAGGGGTAAGTTTTCTAACTGGTCTCGAAAGATCTATAAACTGCCCAATAACCACCTTAAAGGAAAGCAATATAGGGGTTTATAATAAATGGTTGAGGCACAGTGTGATTGCCATTACCGAGTAAACTCTCAGCTCATAGTTGGATGTTTCACGAATCTGAACCCCTAACTGAAAGTCATGAGGTTGGCCGCTACTCCTCATCTAACCTAGAATTGGGTTTATTCATGAAATTAAAATGCATGAGGGCATTAATCCATACCCAATGTATTTATGCATGAACAAGAAGTAAAAATGCTAAATCAGGAAGCAAATGTATGCTAAAATTAAATTAAACAGGCCAATAAAAATACATAGGCAGATAATCAAACAAGCAAAGCTTAATCCAACCAGACAAGGCATTCCCCAGTGGAGTCGTTATCCTACTGTGGAGCAACGTTGAATGACGTTGTTAGCCTTCTGAGAAGTATTGGGAAAGGAAAAGGTTCTAGGTTTAATAATAAAATTATGATTAAGGTTAAGTAGTCACCACCTAGTATTATGATTACTGGAAAATCTATGGTCTGCGAGAGTCCGAGTAAAGGACTAGTTATGCAAGGGGAAGACACATCACCCCTAATACACCCTGTCTAAGGTAAGCTGTATTGTTGCTTGATTGTTTTTCTATGTCAAGTTTCTATTCGTTGGTCTTTTTCTAAGGTCTAAGGTAAATCTCTCTTCGTGAAAGATTCTTTACCTTGTTGGGTTAAATCTTAACCACTCTAAAGTCTAAATTTTAGCATTGCATTTATTTATTTATATATTTTTTTTTATCTTTAATATATCAGGGTATACTCTACTATGTAGTTTTACGCTCTCAAGTATTAAAGTTCATAGCTAAAACCTAACACTTTAAATATAAAGTGAACAAAATGATTAGTGAAGGGTTTTTGATATTTTGGTTAAACCCTAATGGATAACCATAAACTAGTTACGATATCTATATTTAAAAAAAAAAAAAAAGCATGATGAAAATGTTGTGATTTTTATATTTTAGAAAATATGCTTGGAAAACTTTTAGGATTTGGTTGTATGCATGAAAACATAATATTTTGGTTTTTCAAAATGAAAATTTATTTTTTGAATTTTAAAGGAAACCGAGTATTTTTAATATCAGATCTATATGTTACAGTATAAGTCTATAGCCCGATATTATGAACAATTATTGGAAAAACACGCGAGAGACCCACAAATATTTTAAAAATGCCCCTTGAAAAATTTGAAGTTTTTTTTTATACTATTGTATTATTAAATTATTATTTAACATATTGGGTTAGGTCGGCCCAGTAAGGTCGGGTTGGGTCGAAAACGGCCCAACAGGCCTGGCTTATTCTTCTTCATTTTTAGGTTTGGGCTGGACCTAACCTGGCCATTTGTGCCTGACCCAACCAGGTTCAGTTGGGCCGATTATGCAAATTGACCCTCAATTGACCATTAAACTTTCAATTTTATTCAATTTCACCTTTGATTTCATTCAATTTTATCCTTATATTTTGGAGTCTTTTACATAAAGGTCTTTGGGTGTGAATTTCTTCAAGTTAGCTGTTAATTGACCTTAAACTTCAATTTTATTATGATTTTACCCCTGATTTGAACCAATTATCTTCGTAAAAATTAAATTAGGTGCTTTAAAATTCTAATTTTCTTAATTAAGCCCGAATTATACCCCTAATAAAATTAATTTAACCCATTTAAAGTAAAATTAAGTCCTTGCACCTAATTAAATCCTTTAATTGCACCCAATTTAATTCTTAAACATAATTAAATTCTCAATTTGACCCATGATTAAATCAAATTGGCCTATTAAAAATCTAATTATATCCATGAGCTTAATTTTTATGCAAATTCATCCAAAAATCATTTAATTTGACTTGAAATTCTCATTGTTTCTCCAATTTTAGTACAAAGGGATACGATTAGTTTCATAATCTGTCAAGAAATTTCAGCTTGATTTTTCTGTATATTTGGAATCTTTTTATGCCTACTTTTGCCAATATGCCAATATTCTTGCTACTACTACTATTACTACTACTACTACTACTACTACTACTACTACTACTATTACTATTTATGATTTTTATTTTAAAATGAAAAATAGATAAATTTTAGGGAATAACCCAAAAATGGGTTATGACACGGATCATGGGTGGTATTAGGAAGAGATAACAATATGTTTAAATTTTGATGATATTGTATATTTATTTAGTGTGTAGATATGATAAATTATGTTTAGGAAAAGATTTTATTAATATATGTGAATTCCATATTATATGTGTCTCTAGAGGAAAGTGTTGAATGTTGAATGATGTGTGATTTTGTAATGAAAATGCTTATGGATTATTGTAAAAGCCTTAGAAATTAAAATGGAAGTAAAATCATGATTTAAATACTTGTTGGCTTGTTATGATATATGTTAGGAAGTGTAAGAAGGAATTTAGAAACTATGATGCCTTAATGGAGTTCATTAAAAGTGTTCTTATAGGAACTATGTATATTGTATAATGAAGAGTTAAGGGTTATGTTATGGTATGTGAAAGTGTGAAATGATTTTAATTTCCATATTATGTTTGGTTAAATAAATCATGTATAAAACTAAAATTGAGAAGATTCGGATATCCTTAATTTGTTTTTTTATAGCTGAATTCAGAAATTTAAAATTAAAAAAGAGAGTTCAAATTTGTATGAGTTGATAATGGTTGATATGTGCTGTGATGTTTTTAACCTCAAGGGGTTGGTCTAGTAGATATCAGTTTGGGCTTAGGGGTTTGCTCTCTATCGGTCTCAACTTCGAATCCTCCTACCAACAAAAACTTTGGAGGCCACGGGTTGTAGGTTGCAAAGCATCCTGTGTAAAGTCTAGCTCCGGGCTGTAAGGATTTAGTCTAGTGCGCGAAAGCTAGCCTTAGATACCCCGCGTTTCTAAAAAAAATGTTATGATGTTTGCTTAATAAATTTTGAATGTTTTGGTTAAGAAAATTGAAATTTGTGTTAAATGGTGAGAATGTGAGGAACTTGGCTAAACTATGTAAGTAGGATGTTTTGAATTATGTGGGAAGGGGGAATGTTTGGGCTGGCTTAGAATATTTGAAAAACTAGGTATTGAGTTGATATTAGTTATGTGGGTTAATGAAAATATAAGAAGTGGTAAAATTATATAAATTTTGGTGTTGTAGGTGATGTTACATAATTGAACTCGACTAGTATAATGACAAAATTGTATTAATCATAAATTTCAATTCATTTAAATTAGGATATCCAAATAATGTGTTATGTTGTTAAATGGGAAAAGATGGAAGTATAGGAATTGGTATGAAAATGATGTGAAAGGATTGGTGTTTTAAAGAATGCTTAAAATGGTTGGTAATTGGTTTGAAAGGTGGCTAATATACTTGCCTAGAATTTTTGCTAATATGTTCGAAAATAAATAATAGTGAAGATGGAGAATTGGAAACTTGGATTGAAGAATGAACTTTTTGTGTTAATTAATTTTATGTGAAATGAAATTATAAATATTAAGGTGAAATTGAGATTATTGTATGATTGGATATTTGTGGCTATGTTTTGGAAAATATAAGAATGTGAAAATCCAAGGTTTAATATGTTTTGTGATGCCTTGGGCATAAAATTGGCATTTTAGAAATGTAAAAGTCCTAAATGAAGAATTAATTTAATGGAATGAAAAGTAAATTATGGATTTTAATAATAAATTGATAGTTCCAATGTGTGAATATTAATTTGGGTGTTGGATGTGAAATTTTTATATTTAAATACTAAATCTTGAGTTGAATGCAAAATAGACTATGAGTATATCAAAGCATATGGTGATTTGTGAAATTATATGTTGAATTGAATTGAATTGAATTGATTGTTAGACAAATAATTAGATATATATGGCTAAACAAACATTATTAATTATTATTTAGGAATTGTAAGAGAAGCGTTTGGAGTGGTTTGACTTCTCAGGAGCATATAAAGCAAGAGCTCAAGGTAAGGATCTTCTCCTTTCCTTTTTAATTATTTAAAATACTTGAGTAATTGTTAGTTTGCAATGGAACATATATGTGTCATGTATAATTATTATCAAAAGAAATTATACCTACGAGGCATAAATTTGAATGTGATTTGGTAATCTGTCTGTGATTTATGATTAATCACAATGGTGGTAACATAGATGTATTATGTAATTGACTATATCGATGGTAAATTATACGAGATTGGTAATCAACCATAATAGCGGTAATGTATATTTCATGTGTAATTGATTGCAACAATGATAGTTTTTATATAGTTTGAAATCAATTGCAACATCAAATATTCATATGTAAATCGTAATCGGTTGCAATAATAAAAAATTAAAGTGTGAATTTTAAATCAATCATAACAATAAATATCGCATGTAAATGGTAAACGATCACAACATCATAGAACAACATACGAATTTTAAAATAGACCATATCGATGAGCTTTATAAGTGGTTAGGTGACCATGTGGACAAAGGCTAGAATATGTGAGAAAGTCAGTCGTTTATATGGAGGTTGTGACATGTGAGAAAGTCATTAGTTTGGATGGAGACTAATGATGTTTGATGGTATTATATTTAAACTTATAGACGTAGACTATGAATATAAATATAGTATGCCATTTGGACAAAGACTAATGAGATTTGATTGTATTATAGTTAGATGTTTAGATGTATACTATGGATATAGATATAGTTTTTCATTTGGATGAAGACTAATGTGATTAATGGTATTATAATCA
>JAAWWB010001481.1:0-75021 GCA_018804465.1 Populus tomentosa
AAGAAGAAACCATCAAATTACTGTAGTCTTGTGCTAGTGCTGTGCTTATACTGGGTCATATAAACTCAATGTTTCAATTTTTATAAAACTCTAGCCTCAAAAGGCTCTAAAGTCTCACTCATCATTACCTTTTTGTGTGTCAAGTCTATGGAAGACCAAGCAAGTTGGCATATCATTAAAGTCAAATGTATTTTTTTTTCATTTTTTTTTGTTTTCTCGAATTAATCGATTATTTGGTTTTTTTACTCACCCCTAGTTACAATGACTTTCACTAACAAAGTCACATCATGCTTGAAACCATGAAAGCTAAAAACCCATAGGACAAAATATCATGGACATAGAACATATTGGTTATATTTTCTAGCAAATTAAAAAAGCTCCACGTGCATGATAAATCAAATTTATATGACATAAATTAGCTCTAACCATGACAAATCAACGGAATATTAGATGTAGAATTATAATAGACAGAGCTATTTTTACAAGCAGAAGTATCCATAACAAAAATTGGAGGATTCAATATTGGATTTACACAAGTTATGAAAATTAATACAAAAATACATATTCACCAGAGTTATTGTACCGGCCAAAATTAAATGGAGAGTAATCCTTGTTGTTGAACTTGTAATTGATTAAAGAACGATGAGAAATGGAGAAGCAACCATCCTTTTGAGTATGAGCATCAACAACTTCAAACTCAACATAATATCTTACCTTCTTCAAGTATAAAGTTGGAGGGCTGTGCAAGTTCATATTTTTTTATGGCTACAACTTCTAGGATTCGATCGGTGTTTAATCGAAAAGAGTATCAAATATTATAGATACAATGGTTGTTGTTCTTTCTAGCACTGCAACTATGATGGGTAGATAGGATGCCTAGAAAAAGAAGGGTTACATACGCGCCAAATAACTTATACCTTTCCAAATTTTTAATAAAAATAAAATAAAAGGAAAGGAAATAATGTCATAATAGAACAAACATTAAGCAATTTTAGAAACTCATATTTTAATGTGAGAACAATGCATGACTAGTGTATATTGGGGGCTTTGTAAGCTAGTTAATTGCAAGTTTTTAACAAACATCCATATGATTTTGACTATTATCAAAGTTCAGATAGTTTAGGCATACAAAATTAACTTATTACTTAAATAAACAAACATACAAGAGTATTTCTATCAACGACCAAATTGATATGAAGAATCGATGCTACAAACATTCGACGGATCTCTTAAACTTGTTAGATTAGCCATATTGATCCTATCATTATTTGATGTTTGTTGTGGAACAAGAAAAGGCTTAGGAGGCATTTATAGAGATTTAATATCTGCTTCAAGCATCTGTACAACTCTGTGCATCAAGGGACGATCAATAGGCTTCAATTGTATGCACCATAATGCCACAATAATCATCTTTTTTATTATGTTCTTTTCCTGCTCTGTTGCTTGATCTTCAAGTATATCCCTTCCTTCATTAACCTGGTCATAAATCCATGAAAGGAAGTACATTTGGCTTGAATGATCTGCCAATGCATTCAGATTTTTCCTTCTCCCAACCATTTCCATAACAACATGCCAAAACTATAGACATCGGCTTTGTAAGAGACGCCTCCGATACTTTTGTAAAATAACTCTGGAGCCATGTATCCCATCGTTCCTCTAGCCATAATGAGGGACACAACACTATTATTAGTTGGATATAATTTTGCAAGTCCAAAATCTGAGACTTTTAGAGTGAAATTTTAATTGAGAAGAATGTTGTGAGGTTTGATGTCAAAATGTAAAATTTGCATGTCACAACCTTCATGTAGATATTCAATGCCACGAGCCACACCAAGATAAATTTCATATATTTTTTGATTGCTCAGCAGTATGCAACCTTGCCTAAAAAAAATATACTTTTCAAGAGATCCATTAGGCATGAACTCATATATAAGGGCACGCTTTAAGCCCTCAACAGTAAAGCCTATGAGCCGCACCACATTCCAATGGTGAATTCTTCCAATGGTGGCAACTTCATTGATAAATTCTTACCCATTAGCTTTTTCTTTGTGCAAAATTTTTACAGCCACAAAACAACAACTACGAAGCTTTCCTTTGTACACCGAACCCTAACCTCCTTCACCTAACTTGTCATTAAATCCATGAGTTATCTTCTTAATCTTTAAGTAAGAGCACCTTATAATCGTGAGATTATGATCATGACTTAGCAAGAATTCTTCTATGTTACCAAACATTGATAAATGCCTTCTTCGCCATTTATAGACCAATAAGGTTATAAGACATGGAAACCCACAAATGAATAATAATATATGATATGTCCCTGCACATAGACATTATAAGAACATTAATCAATTATGGAAACATATTATTTGTTATTAGATTGCCATGTAATTTTTTTTTTCTAAATGAAATTATGATTTTTAATTCAAACATGTATCCACAAAAGCATCAAAGTTTTTCAAATTTGAAATTCTTATCACCAAATAAAATTTAATTGAGATTTCATTGATTTTAGAGAAAATTCAAAACATATATATATTTCAAATTTTCTAATGTTATTCATTACCTTATAAAATATCTCTCTTTGTTTGTTAGAATAGTCATTAAAATAGTCCTTAAACTTTAGTTCATTTTTTAAATTCCATCCTAATCCTCTAATTTTAAACTCAGAGCTCTAATAAACAATGAAATAATTGTATATTTCACACCTCTATTCTTGATATTTTGAATATTATATTTTTATTTGTCCAGTCCCTTTACTCTAGATATTTTGTAATATGATCCCTCTATTATGATTTGATCAATACTTCCATTAAATGTCAACGCATGCCAAGAATGTATAATTTTACACCTATAATTTTTTTTAAAAAATAATAATTAAAAAATTGTATAAAATCAACAATTGAGAAATATTAGAAAAAAAAAATAAAAATTCAAAATTTGAAATTTGAAATAAATTTGAAAAAAAAAATAGATTGATAAATGAAATTGACAAACCATTAGAAAATAAACATAATCTGAGTATTGTAAATATTATTTTGTCATAACAGAGAAAAAGAGAAAAATAAAATATGTTAAGTAATTCTTATTTATTTACATTTTTTATTTTTAAATATTTAATAAATTTTTAAATACTCCATTTCTTTTTTTTTTTTACTAGGTTCTTTTCAATTTATTTTTTCTATTTTTAATTGATAATTTTTTAAATAAGCAAAAGATAATGGATGAAACCATTGAAATACCAATACTTAGAGATAATATCGCACTTCATGTTTTCGTATCTTAATATACATTCATTGTCCATTTTAAAATTTCAATGAAGGGTTACAATTTATTTTTTACATTTTAATCTAGTTTTAATTTGTTTCTAATAGTTTTAGAGATTTTAAGTTTGATTTTTTTCTTAATGTTTCCCATTTGTGATTTTTTATAATTCGTTTTTATCTTTCTTTTATTTTCTTTTTAAATTCAAGCTTGAATTTCTAAATTTTTGACACTTCTCCATATTTAATGAAAAAATTAACATCGGTTGCAAGAAAATAAGTAATTAGAATTGAATTGAGGAATTTAAAATTTGAAGACTTATTTTTAACAATTTAAATGATGAAAATAAGTAAAAGGTAAATGCTATATAGTGTAATGAGTAAAAGGTAATGCTATTGTCTTCTAGAGATAATATCGCCCTTAATGGTTTTGCATCTTAATACATACATTTAATGGTTATTCCAAGAAAATAAAAGAGAATACTTACCGATGAACACAAGTAGTGTAATGAGCAAAACTATGAGAATGCTTAGTGCATCCAAAGAGATAGTCTTCGTGCTATAAAGATAACTACATCCTGCCAAATAAATACATGAATGGAATGAAAAAAAATTAATAAAATCTAAGAAACACAAACAATATTACATAAAGTCAATGCTCTTGACAGTTGCTTTGGATAGTTGCCTTGGACACTCCCTTCCTCTATAAGCCAAGAATAGATAAAGACTAAAATAAAATTATATGGATAAACTTGCTAATTTTTGCTAAAAATCTCTGTTAAATTCAAAACAACTTCTATTTTGATGCTCTCATGTGCTAAACAATGCATGCATAATCATATTTAAATGCAGTTTATACATCATATTTATATCCAATATGCCTTGAACTTTTTAAAACCATCCCTTCAAGAAAAAAAATAAGGAATTTGGAATTGTAATAATTTTAAACTTTTGTATGGTTTTTGTAATAATTTTATGATACTTCTAATTAAACTAATATATAATTAATTTTAATTATCTAAATTAACACCAAATATTTAGATTAACTCTTTCAACAGAATGAAAGAAAACTTTCACATCCATTTTTGTAAGAGGAAGATTGTAATTTAGCCTATATAAGACATGCATGAACTAATCCTCACCGTTTCTAGTATAGTTGAATTCAAATTGTTGTTGTCCTACAATAAAAGAAAAGGAACAAAGTAAATATGTGAAATATTGTAGGATATATATAGAACAAGTGAAAAGGCTAGCATGAACTAATCCTCACCGTTTTTACAATAGTTGAATTTCAAATATGGCGATTGCCATATATATATATATATATATATATATATATAACAAGTGAAAAGGCTAGCATGAACATAAAGGCTTGTATTTAAATCCTGTAGGGTATATATATGTTTTGTTTTCTTAGAAAGTGTTATAATAAGATAAAATAAAGTAACTCACTCGAGCTTCGATATGCTATCCAATAGTCAACTATATTCACCAAAAAAAAAAACAAGAAAAGAAAAAGGTATTGTCAGTGTCTAAGATTTTGGTATACAAAAAACTAAAGAAAATGCCTGAGATAAATGTTCTAATCCAATCAATATATTCTTTTTGCAAAATAGAGCCATAATGAATAAAGACTCTTCACCTACTAAATACTTGTTTAGCGGCCATACATCGAGGACTACATTTCAAGAAAAAAAAATCATTGCATCAATTTTCAGAATCTTATAATTCATAAATTTAATTGAAGGAAAGAGCATGTAAGTCTGTTTTTGATATTCAAATAACCTGATAGCTAGAAATAGACTTGGAGAGTTTAAAGCAAAATTAAGAAGAAATGTGCTAAAAAATTATCGAATTGAATTCATTATTGATTGAGTGGATTATCATTTTGAGAGCTAACAATTTTTAATGGTAAAACTTCTTAAATTTACTAGAGTTATTGATTCTTATTCATATATTTTTTTTAAGTTGATCAATTACCCTTGTATTTCTAATCTTGCCTTGTATTTTTGTTATGATGTGATTTTTATATATCACTATTGACATTCAAAATAAATATTTTCAAATATCGGCCATGAGTAATTGGGTTAAATTGTAAGGCTTTTATAGTTCAAGGACTAAGTTAAGGATGGGTTAAATTCCATATGTTCTTAAATGAATATTTTCAATCGACCATATTTTCAATTGGGTTCAATTCATAATGGGTATCTATTGAGATGGGTAGAGTGGATATCCATACTCGACCTTTCACCATCTTACATGCAATTTCTCAAGATCTTAAATAGAAAAGTTAGAGAGTTTAGGTAATAGCAAAGTTTCTAAAGATCTCTATCTCTCTGATCTATTATTTTAATAAGTTCTTACCAAGGTAATTGAGTATACAATTAGTCAGAAAACCTGCAAGAAAAACAAACAAAAGATAAGGAGACTAAGTGACATCGATATTACTCTGTATTGGGGAATATAGAATAATTATGCATGGTGCATTTGATGTAAAAAGATTAAGGAATTGTATCTAATATTTTAAATTTTTATTACAAGGTGTGAAAGTCAGTTTTAGATAATATATGGGGTGCAAAATTTAAATTATGATAGAGAAATTTTTTCTAAAAAAATAATTAATAAGATTGTAAGAAAGAGGTAAAAGATTTTAAAATTTGAGAGAGAGAGTCTTTGCCCTTTGGATAATATATGTTAATGTTCCGTGTAGTGGTAATAATAACAGCGATTAATTATTATTATTATCATCATTATTATTTCAAATAAAATAAAAATTTTAAAATAAAATAAATATGACAAAACACTATAAAAGTTGTTTATATCATGTTTATATTCACAGATTGATCTGAAAAAAATAAATGTGATGTGAAAAAGCTACTTACCTATTGCAATTTGGATTGGAGAACTGCTTAATTCTACATCTATATATAAAAAAAGGAAAGAGTAAATTAATAAAATTAATTAAAATGCTTTTAAGAGAATAACTATATGCAGCTGATATGAATGAAAGAGCTAATAAGAGCTTAAGACAAACGATAACGCATTATTTTTCTCTTTTTATCAGCAAACTGTGCTGTTAAGATATTTCCTAGATATTCAAATTAAGGAAAGCTCGTGTGTGTGTGTGTGTGTGTGTGTGTGTGAGAGAGAGAGAGAGAGAGAGAGAGAGAGAGAGAGAGAGAGAGTAACGTACAGCAACGCGTGCTCATGTCGGCTCCATCAAGTTTGCAGGGGTTCTCTTTCAGAAAATCACAACAGGCCCTAGACCATGAAAGATCAAACCCATGAAGAAATATTAGACGTAGAATTTAAAAGAGTACTACCATTTTTGCATGAAGAAGCATCCACAATACTGTATGAAGGACTCTGTATTGGATTTGGGCAACTCATAAAAACAAAAGTTGATGTATAGAGGGAAATATCATTGTAACCGAACCAGCCAAGATTATATGGAAGATAATCATTTATGGTTAAAGAATGACGAGGGACAGAGAAGCAATCATCCTTCTGAACATCAGCATCCACAACTCGAATCGTGACGTTGCTGTAATGGATTGCCTGAACGTAATATTTTATCGTCTTCTTCTTCAAGTATAAAGCTGGGTGGTTGTCTTCACAAGTAAGTTCATATGTTTTGTTGCCGCAGCTATTGAGATCGGTACGTTGTCGAAAAGGGAAGCTAATATTATGGATGTTGCCACAAGAAGATGGAGCACTTACAGTTCTTGATAGCACTGCAACTCTGGTGGCCGGCTAGGATGACTAGAAGAAGAAGGGCTGGATATGCACCGAAAAGGTGCTTTGATATTCCACTCAACATCGAGAGAAACCTTGCAATAATGGTTTTGTTTTGTTACTCTGCCTGCATATGTATAGGTATGTATATATAATGTGGACTTGAGAACAAGACTCTTTGACAAGTACCATCAGGATTAGCGAGTGATCGTTCATGGGTCAAGTCTACTAATTAAAGCATTAATTAGGAAATTACATGAATATTGATTTTTTTAGAGTTGTACATCATGGTAACCGGTCAAGCATTAGGAAATTGCACGAAGGGTTCCCAGCAAAGAAAGTGAAGCTATTAATATATGACTTTGCCGCAATTATAAAATCAAGGTATTAATATATGAAAAGACGACTTTGACCTATATAAAATTATAAATTAAACACAGTGAATAGCATTATAAATCACTAAATGATTGCATTTTGAGTGTGTTTATTAGACAAAAATCCAACATGGAAGAAAATAAAATTGAACGCAGCCCATTGCATCGGTTGTTTCATATATTTCCATTTTTACGAGCAAAAGTCGTTGCTTTTATGGCCTTTGGCACATGCAATATGGTGTGTGTGTGTGTGTATATATATATATATATATATATATATATATAAAATAAGCCTACTTGTAGATTAAATATCTATAGTTGGATAGTTGTCATCATTGAAATGAGTAATCAGGAGGTAGCTAGTTCTTCGTCCCTAAAATTGTAAATGGAAATACCAGCAGGCCAACCTGTCGATGGTCATAGTTGTTTATTTTTTTTGACAGACTTGGCATTCAAAATTCTAATGCATCCAGCTCTCCTGTGTTCACCCGTGATGCGTCTCAAAGTCTCTTCCTTCAAAATATATATATATGAAAGGTCAGATTCGAATTTTATAGTAAAGTACCGTATAGTTTTACATTATTAAATATAGTTTTAAATTAAATACTTCGATGCAACTTAAATTTTATTTGAAGATCTTAAAGATAATTTTTTATATTAAGGTAAATTTTCAAGTGAATTAATATTAGTTAAGGGATATAAGTGAGAATAAATTATATAAATTTTTTTATTTTTTTATTTATAAACTTTCTATTTAGTAAAAAAAAATCGATAACTTATTTTGAAATTTTTTAAGTTTTTAAAAAATTTTAATGGGTTATAACATAATTTTCAAGCATGATAAAGATTAATTAATGTTTTAAAATCATTTTTTTACACATAATTTATGAATTTTATTTTTATTTTTATTAGCTACTGGCTCAAAGCTTCTTTTTTTTTTTTAAAAAAAATGAGAAAATCTGAAAAGGGGGAGGAGTATAGAGGGGTTGAAAAGAGGGAGGAGTATAGAGGGTTGGAGTTGAAAAAAATAAAAAAAAGCCAAGCTGAAAGCTGACATTAACAACTATTGCTGGTCTCTTGTGGATTTTATTGGTGAAACAAATACGTTTTCTTTTCTTCAAGAGCAGTACCATCATCTTCCCAGGTATGTTCCTTTTTTTTTTGCTTAGCACTTAAGCTTGCTCCGATGAATTCATTCCATGTATGGGTGTTTTTGTTTGTATAAAAAGAGAATAACGAGAGAATGGAATTGATTTCTTTTTGAAGAGATGTTTAGAAAAAGTTCCAATTTGATTGATTTGATGAATCAGTTTCACTAAAATCAAAATTCTGTGTGTAAAAGGCTTGCATTAAAATTATGAGGACTTTTCAGTAAACCAACACATGGATAATCTCGAGTTCATAAACAAATCTGGTTGATGATCTAAGCTTGCATCTTGTTTGTTTCAAGTTGCAGTAGTTTCTTTGCTCTTCTTTCTTTCCTTCCACGCCTCTGCTTGCTGCGTGAATTTGTGTTTAGGCATTAGGGTCAGTAAAAGAGTTGAGCTTTAGGTGGATCTAGGTTTTGTGTGACAATGGGCTAATTTGTGATGGGCTATGGGCTAGGTAATGGGGCTGTGGGTTAGTGGGTTTAGGTTTCAATGTACACTAGGCTGGGCATAACTTTTCTTGATAAATATTGATGACTTTTCTGCTATGGTTTTGATTATTTGGTCCGGTTTGTTTTGGGCTGCATTCATGGGTTTGATGGGTTAGGGTCGAGCATACTCATGTTTAAGAGGGGAAAAAATGAAAAAAAAAAAAATAACATCAACTTTTATGTTACATTTGTCTTCCTAGTTTGTTTGTTTTTTAAAAACAGAAAGCAAAAAAATATTTTTTATATTTTAACATTCTATAAAAATACTTGTCGTAATATAAAAATCTAAAATAAAAAAAAGTTTATGCCTTATGTTAGTACCTGAATAAAAATGTTTTTATGTTATTTTTTTTTTAAAAAAATATTTGTGCATACATATTTGAACTTAATAACTAGTTTATTAAACCCATTAAGACCTTGTCAAAATCAAAACGCTTATCAAGCTAACATATCCAAATTTCAACAAAACAAACTTTGGTTTTTTTTTTTCTCAAATAAAAAATGTGTTTTATTATTTACTTTTAATGCTTAAAATAAATAGATTCATAACAAGCAATTACTTTGAATGTTAAGAAAAGTATAACACATTCCTTATTTTTTTTAAAAAAATATTTTCATTAGTTCAATATTTATTGACATTAGAGTTGAAAGTATTGATTTGAGTTGGGTTTAATAAACTTAATATAGACCATCTAATATATTCATAAACATAACTTGAGTTGTGATTTGGGTTGACTAACTTAGAATTGTGAATTTTTCAAGTAATTGTGAGTGATAAAATTAATTAACTAGATTTTAAAATGATTAGGTTTGAACCCTCAATCAAGAGTTTAGTTTATTGTGATGAACCTGCTATCACCTCATAAATAAATAAATCATAGTAGTATAGGATACAAACTATTAGCAATTAAGATAAAATTGATAATATAGGCCATCTAATATATTCATAAACATAACTTGAGTTGTGATTTGGGTTGACTAACTTAGAATTGTGAATTTTTCAAGTAACTGTGAGTGATAAAATTAATTAACTAAATTTTAAAATGGTTAGGTTTGAACCCTCAATCAAGAATTTAATTTATTGTGATGAACCTACTATCACCTCATAAATAAATAAATCATAGTAGTATAGGATACAAACTATTAGCAATTAAGATAAAATTGATAATACAATCTATTTTAGATATAATTTCTTAGGAATGATATTATCTAGCAACTTCATTTAATGATAATAATATTAGGTGTAAATTTTATTTTATAAGCTTAGAAAATTTCCTAAAAAGAACACACCCAACAAGTGGTCTTTATTTTCCACGGTTGTCGGTGTAGGGTAGCAACACTCATCAACGCAAAGTGTTATTTTAATCATGATTTGAAACTCCATTCATTAACTAAATATATATTGTGTTTGAGCTAGAATTAGAGAAAAATCGCAAGGAAAAAAAAGGACTAGTGAAAGTCTTGTGCTAGTACTGCCTTTTCCTGTACAAGGTCATATAAACTCAATGCTCCAATTTTCCAAAACTCTAGCCTCAAAAGGCCCCAAGGTCTCGCACATCATCACCTTTTTTGTTTTTTTATCAAGTCCATGGAAGACCAAGCAAGCTGTACACTCAATGTAGAACCGTTTTTTATGGATCCAAAGAAGGAGAAATGGAAGCAAACATTGACATGCGTAGCAAGCCCAGCGCGAGATTTTTGAAAACACCCAGTATTTGATTAGAAATCACCAGAAAACTCAAATACACGGGTCTTTATCAAAAATTCACAAGTAAAAGACTAATTATAATTAGAAAAAAATATTACACACCCACCTTTCCTAGAATAAACTATTGGTTTTAATGTGATATAAAAATTTTAAATACTAGTCAGATTCTTAAAGTTTTAATAAGACAAAAACATGTTCTTACATCATCTCCTGGGATACTTGACTAGAAATTAAAATATTTAATTCTTTTTTCATCTTTTTAATTTTTTTAACATTCACAAAACATACATTAAAAAACAAAAACACACACTCACACGTCACTTTTTAAATGTTAAAAAAATAACAAAAGTTCAAAATAAATCAAATACAATTCAAAAATTATAAAATAAATCCCAAAAATTCCAGGAATTGCTAAGAACATCTTCTAGATCTGCATGATAAGAAGAGAATTTGGGCAAGATAAAGAAGAAAGAAGAACAAAGGTTTTAGAGAGTATTTTTGTTATTCAATGCTTAATTCAATACAGAAAACGTGAGCCTAAATAGGCCACCTCAATGCAATGATAATCCTAATTAACAAGAATTCCAGTATTGGAGCTGAAGACTAGGAATGCTTTCAGCAACTCCTATTCCCCATTACATTATTAATTGACTTATTCAACAAAACACAAAACAATAGTAATCGTACCCCAGCCATGCACTCAATTCCCCCCACGTAAAGAGAGATTTCTTATCAATCCATCCCCCTAAGAAGTTCCTTGCACGCAAGGTTGAATTGTGGATAAGTTTTGGCGAAACGCCATAAGTTTTTCCACGAAGCATCTTCAGGCAGAGCCCCTTTCCATTGTACCAAGACTTCTGTTTTCAAACGATATTTGCCTTTTTGAATAACCTGACGGTCCAAAATTAATTCTGGTTCTAGTAACAGGACTTCATCCACTGAGAGAGGAGGAAGAGTTATCACAGTATGATCGATGACAGGTCCCCATTTCTTTTTTTGTAAACTGACATGAAAAACATTGTGTATGCACGCCCCTGCTGGAAGGTCTAATTTGTACGCAACTACCCCAATTCGAGCTAGAACTTTGAATGGCCCGAAAAACCTAGGCGATAGTTTCAAAGAACTTCTGAAAGCTACTGATTTCTGGCGGTAGGGTTGCAGCTTAAGGAATACATAATCCTTGACTTCAAAGGTGAGCTCTCGGTGATGCAGGTCTGCGCGAGACTTCATGCGAACCTGTGCCTCCAACAGATTGTGCTTGAGATCACGTAGTATGACTTCTCTTTGGTGCAGCAAGTTGTCCACAACCTGAATTTTTGTTGTGCCTGGAATGTAAGAAGTCATAGTCGGAGGAGGAACTCCATAAACGGCTTCAAATGGAGACACTTTGTAGCTAAATGGATTGCTGTATTGTACCCATATTCATCCTAGGCAAGCCATTCCATCCAGCCTTTAGGTTGCTCAGAAGAGAAGCAACGTAAATACTGCTCAAGGGGTTGATTTACCACCTCAGTTTGGCCGTCGGATTGGGGATGATAGCTGGAACTATAACATAGTGCTGTGCCGTGTAATTTGAAATGAGACTTCCAAAAAGAGCTAATGAAAATTTTGTCATAATTGCTAACAATGGAAAGAGGCATCCCATGTAATTTCACCATATTATTGAGAAAACATTTGGCTACTGATGCTGCTATATAGGGATGCTTCAAGGGCACAAAATGGGCATATTTAGAGAGGCGATCCACCACAACCATAATTACATTGTAACCCTGCGATAGTGGTAATCCTTCGACAAAATCCATGGATATATCTGTCCAAATTCACTGTGGAATGGGTAGGGGTTTAAGCAACCCAACAGGCTGAAAGGTCTCATGCTTGCAACGTTGACACACTTCACACTCCCGAATAAAACTTTTGACAGAGGTGCGAATGCCAGGCCACACAAAACTTGCTGAAATACGGGAGAGAGTCTTCAGGTATCCAAAATGTCCACCTGAAGAAGAAGAGTGGCCATCGGCCAAGACAACAGGCAATAGGGAAGAAGTGGGACTCAAGAGGATCCGTCCACTTTGCATCCAAATACCATCTTGTTGAACAAAGTGTAAGGACAGATTAGTAAACGAAGAATTATAATAAGGCTGTTGGAGTACCTGTTGCTGTAAAGTTTACCACCAATCTGCAATTGGCAATGACAAGGCATGAAAGTGGAAGGTTGCAGCACGAGAAAGAGCATCAGCTTCTTGGTTCTCTTTTCCTTTGCAGTATTGTATAGTATAATCAAAACCCATTATCTTTGGCAGCCACCGAGCTTGAGAAGGCATTGCTCTAATAAATACTTTAGACTTCTATGGTTAGTTTTGATCACAAATGGCCTGCCTAGAAGGTAGGGTCTCCATTTGCGCACTGCCTTCACCACAACCAGCATCTCCTTGTCGTAGGTGGACAGGAGTGTAGATTTCCCCTTCAAGGCTTCACTGTAATAAGCAATAGGTTAGTTGTTCTGAGACAAGATTGCACCTAAATCATCTCCATAAGCATCACATTCAACTACGAACTGCTATGAAAAATCAGGCAGCCGTAATACAGGAGGTGAAATAAGAGCTTGCTTTAGTTTGTTAAAAGCCACCAGAGAAGCTTTAGTCTAGCAAAAGCCATCTTTGGTGAGAAGGTTTGTTAAAGGTGCAACGATGATACCAAATCCCCACACAAAATTACGATAATAACTGGCCAATCCAAGGAACCCGCGGACCTGTTTAGGTGGCGTTGGCACTGGCCAATTTTAAACCGATTGTATCTTTGCTAGGTCTACTGCCACCCCCTCCGAAGAAATGAGGTGGCCCAAATACCCCACTGATAGCACCCCAAATTGACACTTGGAGAGTTTGACATACAGCTGATTATATGAAAGAATTCCCAGCACTTGTTTTAAGTGCAGTAGATGATCTTCCCAAGACCTGCTATATATTAAAATATCATAAAAAAAGACTAGAATAAACCTTCGTAAATGTGGCCGAAAAATATCATTCATGAGACTTTGAAAAGATGCTGGAGCGTTTGTCAATCCGAATGGCATCACCACAAACTCAAAGTAACCGTTATGAGTCCGAAAAGTAGTTTTTGGAATATCATCATGCTGGACCCTGATCTGGTGGTAACCAGAGCGCAAGTCCAATTTGGAAAAAAATGTTGCGCCATGTAACTCATCCAGCAGCTCATCAATGACTGGTATGGGAAATTTATCCTTAACTGTAATCTCATTAAGTGCCCGATAGTCAACGCAGAAGCGCTAAGACCCATCTGATTTCTTTATCAACAATATTGGTAAGGAGAAGGGACTCCGGCTAGGGCGAATAATTCCAGATTGAAGGAATTCCTTTACTAGTTTTTCGATCTCATTTTTTTAGTAATGGGGGTACCTGTAAGATCTTGTGTTAACTAGAGGCTGGTTGGGCAGCAGTGGAATTCAATGATCATGGCTGCGTGTAAGTGGCAGTTCAGTAGGTTCGTCAAATACATGTGCAAATTCTGACAGAATTTGACTAAGATCTGGTGGTAATTTAGTGTCTTGAATTGGTTGCTCATATGAAATCATATGAACAAAAAACCCCATGCCTGATAAATGCAACAATTCTTTATCACTCAGGGAAGCAAGCTCTGAATTGGTAAGCCCTTTCAATATATGATTTCTGCCTGCTTGTGTGAAAGACATACTGAGTTTCTTGTAATCAATCTCGATTGGACCCAAAGTTTCCAACCATTGGACTCCTAAAACAGTTTGACATGCCGCCACTGGAAGAACAAAAAAATCAGCTTTTATGGTTATGCCTTGAAGTGATAAAGAGAGCCCCAAACACCGTCTAGTGCATTCAATAACTTCCTTATTACCGATTGTCACCTTGTATGTTTTGCCTCGAACCACAAGCAATCCCAACTTGGTAACCACAAATTGATCAATAAAATTATAGGTGCTTCCTTCATCAATGAGCACCATCAATTCTTTGTTTCCTACCTTTCCAATAACATGAAAGGTCTGTGGGTGGGCTGTACCAGCCAAGACGTGGAATGAAATTTCTGGTATGGCTTCCTCTGCTAACTCAATATCCATGTCCACATCCGTTTCTTCCTCATTCGGCTGCACATCTACCATCATAAATAATTGTGGTATGGAACAACGGTGCCCCAGGACATACCTTTCATCACAGTAGAAACACAACTCTTTCTCACGCCTCTCCCTTGCCTCCTGTGCTGTGAGTCGTCGGACAGGTCCGCTAAAAGTTCCTTGTGCCTGAGTTGTCCGCTGAGAAGGTGAAGAACCAAGAAGTCACACTGTGGAATTCTGCTGCTGTCTGGGTTGGAATGGAGGTGTTGTCGGCCTAAAATGGTTGTTGGTTTTCCTTTGAAACTGGTTGCGTTCTTCTATTAGATGAGCTACATTGATGGATTCTGAAAGAGTTTTTGGTTGCTTAACACGTACATCCAAATGAATTTCATCCTTCAGCCTTGCAATGAAACACCCCACCAAAAAAGTTTCTGGAAGATCATCCACCTTATGGGACAATTTTTCAAAGGCCTCTTGGTACGCATTGACAATCGTGGTTTGCTTGAGTCGTGATAATGCTTCAGACGAGTCTTCATAATCTGTTGGACCAAAACGATGGAGGAGAGCTTTGACAAACTTATTTCAGTGCCTGTAAGGCATCACTAACTCGACCAAAATTGTGATTCAATTCATCGAAGTTGGTTTTGTGTCGAGCGAGGGCCTTAGTGACCTCAATGCGAAACTCCGCATGAGTTTTATTGCGTGTATCCATAAACCAGAATGGCTCTGATACCACTAATAAGAAGAGAATTTGGGCAAGATAAAGAAGGAAGAAGAACAGAGGTTTTAAAGAGTATTTTTGTTATTCAATGCTTAATTCAATACAGAAAACGTGAGCCTAAATAGGCCACCTCAATGCAACGATAATCCTAATTAACAGGAATTCCAGTACTGGAGCTGAAGACTAGGAATGCTTTTAGCAATTCCTATTCCCCATTACATTATTCATTGACTTATTCAACAAAGCACAAAACAATAGTGACCGTACCCCAGCCATGCACTCAATTCCCCCCACGTAAAGAGAGATTTCTTATCACTACATGAGCAGTCAATTTTAGTTTTCTTTTCTCCTTCTCAGATCTGGTTCATTCGGGTCTGTTTCTCAGTTTGTTGTTCTTTCATTCTTGTTTAGGTGGCAAATCTGCCGTAGAGGAACCAACACTGGGAGGAGAGGGTGGTGTTGCTGTGATAGGCCAAGGTGGGTTGATCTTTGGTGGAAGGAGGCTATGAACGACACCCTTGCTTGGAAGATGAGGTTGGCGTCTAACAGATTTGTGGTGAAGGGGATCGACTGTTAGCTCTGTGGGCGTGCTGCTGGAGAAAGGTTGTTGCTAACAAGTTGCTATTAAGGAGACCAATGGAGAAGAAGGACGCTGCTGAGGGGAAGGTTTCAGTGTTAATGGTGGGTTTCTTTCGGGTTGTGATATGAAGAGATCGAGGAAGGTGGAGTGGCAGCTTTGAGAGGAAAGATCTGTTGGAGATGGAAGGAGAGCGTGAGGGCTCTCCGGTTTGGGGAAAAGTTGGAGACTCCTAGGAGGGGAGGCAGCTTGGTGGAGAGAAGGGAAAGCTCTCCTGAGGGAAGGGGAAGGTCTGTGGAAATGGGGGGAAGATGGTGACAGCTGAGAGAGGCTGGAAGCTTTGGCTCTCTTGTTTCGTTTTTTGGCCAAATAGAGGGGCGTTGGTTTTGGTTTGTTTTTATAGAGCTAGATGTAGGGTTTTTTCTTTAGGTTTTTTCCCCCCTCGTCATTGTTTCACAACTCCTAAACTTTTTCTCCCTCAATGGCCCCCCTTTTCGAGTGTTGTCTAGGCCCTTATTTATAGGTAAGTGGTTTTGTCCACAAGTATGTTGGCCCTCAATTTTTTTGAAAACTTGATTTCTTTTTTATTTTAATTTTTTTTGAAAATAAGAAATATTAACGTTGACTTCACCAAACAAATCAATAATTTTATAAATGAGGCATTTACCGGATTTTTAAAATTTAAATTCTTTTGAGATGATATTGAAAATACTAAAAACGATGCAAATATATTAAAAATATATTTTTTTAGGGTTTTCGTTGTTTTTTGGTTGTTGCTATTTTTAGTTTTTCTAAAACATTATCAAAAACATGGGTAAAAAGTTAGATAGCAACAATAAATATTTTGAGCATTACAAGGCCACAATGTATCACAGCTTATCAGAGCTCATATTTAAGCTAAAGCTAAAGTCTTTGGTGTCTCTGGCAAGGTCGCAACGACTATCACTAGCAAAATCACATCACGCTTGAAATCATGAAAGCTCAAAACTCATAGGACAAAATATCATGGTCGTAGAACATATTGGTTATATTTTCTAGCAAATTAAAAAAGATCCATGCACAGGATAAATCAAATTTATACAACATAAGTCAGCTCTAACCATGACATGGGAATATTATTAGATGTAGAATTATAATATACGAAGCCATTTTTGCGAGTAGAAGTATCCTCAACAAAAAATAGAGGATTCAATATTGGATTTACACAAATTATGAAAATTAATATAAAAATGCCTCTTCACCAGAGTCATTGAACCGACCAAAATTAGATGGAGAGTAATTCTTGTTGTTGAACATATATTCAATTAAAGAACGACGAGGAATGGAGAAACAACCATCCTTTCTGAATATATATCAGCATCAACAACTTTAATTATAAAGTTACTATAATTGATTACCTTAACATAATATCTTACCTTCTTCAAGTATAAAGTTGGATGGTTGTTTTCACAAGCAAGTTCATATTTTGTTGTGGCTACAACTTTTTGGGATCGGTGTTTAATTGAAAAATATATATTATATTGGGTGCTTTGTAAGCTAGTTAATTGCAAGTTTTAATTAACATCCATATGATTTTGATTATCATCAATGTTCAGATAGTTAAGGCATACAAAATTAACATATTACATAAATAAACAAACATATGAGTGTATTTGTATCAATGACCAAACTGATTAAAGAATCGATGCTACAAACATTCGACAGATCTCTTAAACTTGTTGGATTAACCATATTGGTCCTATCATCATTTGATGTCTGTTGTGGAACGAGAAAAGGCTTAGGAGGTATTTATAGAGATTCAATATCTACTTCAAGCATCTGTACAACTCTGTGCATCAAGGGACAATCAATAGGCTTCAATTGTATGCACCATAATGCCATTATAGTCATCTTTTTTATTGTGTTCTTTTCTTGCTCTGTTGCTTGATCTTCAAGTATATCCCTTCCTTCATTAACCTGGTCATAAATCCATGAAGGGAAGTACATGTGACTTGAATGATCTGCCAATGCATTTAGATTTTTTCTTCTACTAACCATTTTCATTAACAACATCCCAAAACTATAGACATCGGCTTTGTAAGAGACGCCTCCGATACTTTTGTAAAATAACTCAAGAGCCATGTATCTCATCGTTCCTCTAGCCATAGTAAGGGACACAATGCTAATATTAGTTGGATACAATTTTGCAAGTCCGAAATCTGAGACTTTTGGAGTGAAATTTTCATCGAGAAGAATGTTGTGAGGCTTGATGTCAAAATGCAAAATCTGCATGTCACAACTTTGATGTAGATATTCAATGCCATAAGCCACCACAAGAGAAATCTCATATATTTTCTGGTTGCTCAGCGGTATGGTACCTTGCGTAGAAAAAATATACTTTTCAAGAGATCCATTAGGCATGAACTTATATATAAGGGCACGCTTCGAGCCCTCAATAATAAAGCCTATGAGCTGCACCACATTGTAATGGTGTATTCTTCCAATGGTGGCAACTTCATTGATAAATTCTTGCCCATTACCTTTTTCTTTAGGCAAAATTTTTACAGCCACAAAACGATCACTACGAAGCTTTTCTTTGTACACCGAGCCATAACCTCCTTCACCTAACTTGTCATTGAATCCATGAGTAATCTTCTTAATCTCTGAGTAAGAGTACCTTATAAGCGTGAGATTATAATAATGATTTTGCAAGAATTCTTCAATCCTACAATACATTGATAAATGCCTTCTTCGCCATTTGTAGACCAATAAGGTTATGAGACATGGAAGCCCACAAACGAAGAATAATATATGATATTTCCCTGCATATGGATATTATAAGAACATTAATCAATTATGGAAACATATTATTTGTTATTAGATTGCCATGTAAATTTTTTTTCTAAATGAAATTATGATTCTTAATTCAAACATGTATCCACAAAAGCATCAAATTTTTTTAAATTTGAAATTCTTATCACCAAATAAAATTTAATTGAGATTTCATTGATTTAAGGGAAAAATCAAAACATAAAAACATATATATATATATATATGTATGTATGTATGTATGTATGTATGTATGCATCAAGTTTTTCTTGCCTGTATATGTTGTTTTCAAATTTTGTAATTTTATTCATTACCTTATAAAATATCTCTCTTTATTTCTTAGAATAATGATTAAAATGAGTCCTCAAACTTTAATTCATTTTTTTAATTCCATCCTAATCCTCTAATTAGTGCTTCTTGCTAATTAAGCTAATTTTTTTTTAAAGATGTCCTATTGTTCTAGTTTTTTTAACCTTTTTCTATTTTAATAATGTAATTAAGAATTATGCATGCATGATTTATAACAATGTTAACTTGAGAAATATTTGACTGAAAAGATTTTTTGGCTCCACACGTCTGGCATAATATTTCTTCTTACATACACATAAATTATTTATTTTCAATTGCTTACAGAAATTATACTTCTATACAATTCACAGAGAATTATGGGTTTTTATTTTTATTCTTGTCAAATATTATGGAGTTGAAGGGTTTGGTTGAGAAAAAAGGTATATAAATACACTGGTAATTACATATCCAATGTATTAACAATAATTAAAAATCAAATTATTTCCATCAATTCAGATTAAGAGGTTAGAACCACTCTAAAATTCAGATTAATGAAGAATCCAACAACAATTAATATGGAAGTAAATCAGCCTAATTGATATTTCTTTCTTCAACCAAATTAATTAGCAATAATTGATGATATTGATCTTCGAGAATCTTGACTTCACAAGTCTACGAAGAAAAAGAAGTTAACAAAGAAATTTTTTTATTCCACAAGATCAAATAAATTGTTCAGAACACAACAAGTTAATGCATGTCTATATATGAAGAAAAAGCAAAGTAGTTTACACAACAAGTTGGAGGAGTTGACTAGTGACAGTGATGCAGGAGCATGTAACTTTCTCATCAAGTATTTAAGATCTGGGGAAGATATAATATATTGACAGTCTCTCTGTTATAATATATCTCAAAACATACAATCTGCACAAGATTTGCAGATTAAATCATGGAAATGGCCAAGGTGTGTTATAAATAGGACCAAATGTAGGTTGCCCAAATGCCCATAACGAACAACAATATGGTCATTGTTAGTGCTGATTAATTAGGGTAGCTGGCAGATGCATGAACACATGTTATAAGTTGTTAAGAGACGGTTAGAGTTAGTTAATAATAGAGTAAATCGTGTAAGGATGCATGCAGGGAAGTATATAATGGTTGGAGGATTACGTAAGAGTCTCTTACGCAAGAAATAACAGAATCATGCTTAACAGATGATTATATTACAATACACAAAATTAATGGATACTTCCAATCTATCCTTCAAGTCATATCTACGCTTGCATCCTGTTTGTTTCAAGTTGCAGTAGTTTCTTTGCTTTTCTTTCTTTGTGAATTTCTTTAGGTTTTGTATGAAAATGGGCTCATGTGGGTCTTCTTTTGGATTATTCGGCTTCGACCTTGAGCTGCGTGTGATGGTATATGGGCCAGGTAACGTGGCTGCAGGTTAGTGTTTTTAGGTTTCAATATACACTTTAAAAGGGGATTCAAGACCACAACTTACAATATATCAAATGCTCTTTATAGTTGAATAAATATCGTGTACAACTAAGAGACAAGATGTTGTAGCACGCTACAGGAGTGAATTAGAATAGTAAGTGTCGCACGTGTATGTGATGCTATGATGATTTTTTTCTCGGAACAAGATTTTTATGGTGATAAAGAAAACAGATGGTCAACCAGAAAGCAACAAGCAAGAATTGGGTATAGTATTTGGCACCAGAGGGTCACATTTCTGTGGTTTCATCACTAATGAATATTAATTTCATTATTGGTATTTAATTTCATAATAAAAGTTTGATAGTGGTTTTTGTTTTCTTTAATCATCTTTGAGAAAAGAGATCAAGTTTCGTTTAGAGAATTTTAATTTCGTTAATTTTTAGTTATTTAGATGATTTTGAGATTTTTTTGGTTTATTATATGATTTGGGGAAGTGTTAATTTGTGGTGTTTTTAAGTGAAAAATAAATTAATATTTTTTATTATTTTAATCTTTTATTATCTAAGAAAAAGTATACATGTACTAAAAAGTAAAAGAAAATGGTAAATTCTAGTAGAAATGATACAACTATAATTTTTGTTTTTTTTGTTGCAATAGGTATTGTAGGATAACAAATATATATATTTTTTGGGTTTTTTAGACATATATTTTTCTTAGATTTTTTCTCTCTTTATACTTGGCATATTTAACACTTTAAACTTGGCATATTTAATTTATAAACATCTTTTTTTGTTTTTATCCTCATTATTTTGTAATTTTTTTTAGTTTTTCCTTTATATATTTTTTTAAAAATATTAATAAAAAAGAAATAATGTTTCACTATAGTAATTGCAGTGTTGTCCTATTTTTATACTATATCGCAAAATAAGATTTAAAGCTCTTTTCAAATTTCATTATACTTTTCACAAGAATTTACAATCAATATTATTTGTGAACATATGAAATATTTTATCTAAGTCACTAATGGTGATGAATCCTCTCTTGATTACTAAAATATATTCATATAATTCATGTTATACCTAATATCTACCCATCTGTCACCCTCATACCTCAGTTTATGAGAACAACTACTTCATTTCATAAAAGAAATAACATAATATGTATTAGTTTCAACACGTCTAATTAATGTCCGATCTTAATATAGCATTGATTATGAAACATTTAGCAACAATGATTTGATGTAGTATGAATCTCATAATTATAACAATTTTGTAATTTTTTTTGCAAAACATTTTTATTCCAGAAATTTTATCTTTACTCTAGATTCATTAATTAAATATTTAATAAATATTAAAAATAAATATTTTTTTAATATTAAATATATTTATATATAAAAAATTAATATTGCATATAACTAACTGATTAACTATATAAGAAAGGGGAAGCCAGCTATACGGCTCAGTTGCTAATTAAGAAAAAATTAACATGGGGATACATGCGGCCTAAAACATAGAGAAGAAATAAGTGCTCCTGCTAATTAAGAAGAATTTTGCATTCCGTACTCTTCGATTCACTTGATATTTTTTTTATCGAGTTCTCTTCGTTTTAGTGCATGAATATGCTTATTACACTGACCTTTACATTAAATTGTTTTCAAGTGCTATTCAAACTTGAACTACTAAAAGAGATTGACAAAATAGCATATTTGAGAAATAATTGGGACTAAATTGATCAAATATATAGATTTGGGATGTAATTCTGAATTGATTAAAATTATGTTTTTTTTTTTAAAAAAAAAAGAACCTTAAGAGGGAATAAACCTTAAGAGGGAATTGAATCTTCCAAATTTCTGTCAGAAATGGAAGGGCATAAAAAAAATAAAAAAAGAATAAATCGGCGACGTGGGAAAAGGGTGGAAAGTTTGGAAAATTACAGAAAGCGGGTGTATAAACTTAATTAATCGTGTAGAAAAGAAAAGAAGAATATATATATATATATATATATATATATATATATATATATATATATATATATATATATATATATATATATATAGAAGAAAAGGGAAATCCAAAAGCCGCCAAATCAAAAACCCTCAAGTCAATAGAAGGCGGTAGCTGGGGACTCTTCATTTTGAATTTTCCAAGTCAATACATAGGAGAAAACATGGGGGTGGAGAAGTTGGACGCTTCAAGCTACAATTCTTCATTGACAAGGTCCCATCACGCTAACTTCACAGCCCCGGCAATAAGTAGAAGACAATAGCTAGAGGAATGAGCGGCCTAAAACTCCAAAGAATATTAACCAACAAAATAAAAGTCCTAATAACGTCGATTAAAGCGTATTAGCTAGTAAAACAATTTAATGTCCCTTTATAATAGGATAGCATCAATTGAGTATTTTTATCACATTTTAATAGGATAATTACATCATTAATATCTTGCATGCTTGCACCTAGAAAAACTAAAAAAATTCCAACATATTCATGTTGATTATGTGAAAGATAAATGTGTTGCTTAGAAATCTAGCAAAGAAGAATATTTTCGTATGAGATGAGCTGCTTAAATTATCAATCTTGTTAAATAAGATGGATTGGGTGAACTAGGTGATTTGATAAAGCGAGCTTGAGAGCCAAACGCCAGATATGTAAGAGGTTAGGTGTCAAAATTGAGCCTAGATGTTAGTACTTGGTAGAAATCTACGTCTATTATGTTAGTACTTAATTAAAAATAATCAAAGACGAAATGGCACTTCAAGGTAAATAATTAAAGTCCTAATAACATCAATTAAAGCATATTACCTAGAAAAACAATTTAATATCACTTTATAATAGGACAACATCAATTAAGTATTTTTATAACAATTTAATAGGATAATTACATCATTAATATCTTCAATATGTGTTTCTTAACATAAAACATCAACATAATCTATAATTTATTAATTTACATGTTTTGGTGAAATCCAAAATCCTTTAAAAAAATTTATTTCACATAGGAAAAAAACAAAGTTTTCACAATGTTTATAAAATAGTTAATTAAAAAGTTAAAATTGAGTTCAAAGGGATCCCAAAGTCTTAGAAGGGAAAGGTCTTAAAGGAAAATGAGTTTTGGGGTTAAACACCCATGCTCGCCTAACCCAACTCGTATTCAGGTATAGGTTTAGATTTATTATAAAATAATATTTTGGGTAAAAAAACATTAATTTTTTATAAACTAGGACTTGGACTTGGGTATGGTCCCTAAAGAACTATTTATTACAACCTGTTGTTTGTCTAGTTCAACTCATAAATGTTATTAATCGCTTCCAAAAGCTTTTGTTTCAAATGTTATTAATCCCTAAATAATTTTTCAATTTAAAGAATATAGATTTATGGCCCTATGTTCAAATTAAATTCTTGATTTGTGGTATATAGTTAATTAAATATTGATAATATATGAATTAATTTTGATTATTACTAGGATTAATTCTTCAATATTTTTTAGCTTTTAAAATCAGCTATAAAAAGAAGATGAATGAAGAGTTTTCAACAATGTTTTCATATTTTAATGCACTCTTTCTCATCTCACATTTTAGTGTTTTGTTCTTTTTGTATGCTTTGATTTTCTTTCCGAATCTAGAATTTATATTCATCTTGTTGAGAAATATTTAAATTATATAATTTTTGGTTTAAAAACTTTATTTAAAAATACATTTAAATTAGAGTGATGGGGATAGAATCTAAGGTGATATATTAAAAAAAATCCTAATTGTACAAGTGCAGAGCAATAAAACTTTAATAACAAAAGATTCATCCTTAACAAAATCAAATATTTCATAATTTTAGAGTGTTTCAACAAGTAATTTTTTGTTTCAATTTAAACATATTTATTTTTGTTGTTAATAGATATACTAGGACTTTAATTTTATATCAATAACAATTTAAATAAATGCTTAATATACATGTTTGGAATCTTTGTTCCGTTCTTGATTCCTACAGGAGTTCCTTCACTCAATTAAATCTAATGCCTTTTTAATAATCCCATCCAATTATCAACTATGACGCCTAGACTTACAAAAAAAAAAAATGTAGTGTCGTGTTAAAAAATAAAGAAAAAAAATTGAGTAGCCTCCAAGCTTTGTAAACTTGGTTACCACGTTTGTTCCTTCCTTGTCTGCCAAGTGGTTTGACCATGACTAAGGTCCACTCCTACAATTTGGATACAACTTGCTTATATATATATATATATATATATATATATATATATATATATCAGGAGAACGGAAGGCAAATACACAGGTTTGGGTAGAGAAATTAATGGAGAAGCAAGAAAGACAGAGTAAGAGTCATGTACTGGCCCTACCCATTCCTGCTCAAGGTCACATTAACCCTATGATGCAATTCTCCAAGCGCCTTGCCTCCAAAGGACTCCACGTCACAATAGTGATCTTCTCGAGCAAGGTGACCAAGCATACCCGCCGACCTGGCTCCGTCGAAGTTGTGACCGTAGATTTTGTTAGTTATGAAGGCAAGCTTTCCTCAGATGACTACTCAAAACAATTCCGAGCTGCGGTGACACGAAAATTGCCAGAACTCGTTGCAGAACTAAACAATTCTTCTGGGCATCCAATAAGTTGCCTTCTGTATGACTCCCACTTGCCTTGGCTTCTAGACACAGCTAGACAGCTTGGCCTCACTGGGGCTTCGCTCTTCACACAGTCATGTGCTGTTGACAATGTCTACTACAACGTTCATGAGATGCAGCTAAAGATTCCACCAGAGAAGTTGCTGGTAACAGTTTCACGTTTGCCAGCACTTTCACCACTAGAGATTACCGATCTACCATCATTCGTGCAAGGTATGGATTCAGAATCAGAATATTCATTTCTACTGAACCATGTGGTCGGTCAGTTTTCGAATTTCAGGGAAGCTGATTGGATCTTTGTCAACACTTTCAGCACCCTGGAGGAAGAGGTACCACTAAAGATCTCCTCTATATATGAAATGCATGTCTTGATCTTAGTACATATATAAATTTTAACAAAGAAAACAAATGTGCAATCAAACAAGCAACTAGTCAACAATTGATTGACAAGCAAAGCAACATATACGAGAGCAGCAATGCTTCAAATTCCTATTTAAATTCTTTGTTCTTTGTACATAAAATGATACCATATACTCCTTTTACTTCTGTGGCACTCAAAATTTTGTTGATTTCGATCAGGCGGTAAACTGGTTGGCAAGCCAAAGGTCAATAAAGCCAATAGGACCATTGATCCCATCATTTTACTTGGACAGGCAGCTGGAGGACGATAAAGAGTACGGTCCCAGCCTCTTCAAACCCAATCCGGACGGTTGCAATGAGTGGCTAGATTCAAAGGAAACTGGCTCAGTGGTTTATGTGTCATTTGGAAGCATGGCTGCACTGGGAGACGAGCAAATGGCAGAAATTGCTTGGGGCCTGAAGAGGAGTGACTGCAACTTCTTGTGGGTAGTCAGAGAATCGGAAAGGAAAAAACTTCCAAGCAACTTAGTGGAGGAGTCATCAGAGAAGGGTCTGATTGTGAGCTGGAGCCCGCAGCTAGAGGTTCTGGCTCACGAGTCTGTTGGTTGCTTCATGACTCATTGTGGGTGGAACTCAACACTCGAGGCGTTGAGCTTAGGAGTGCCAATGGTGGCAATGCCACACTGGACTGATCAACCAACAAATGCAAAGTGCATTGCCGATGTTTGGCATGTAGGGGTTAGAGTGAAGGAAAATGAAAAGGGGATTGTCACTAAAGAAGAGGTAGAAGGGTGTATAAGGGAAGTCATGGAAGGTGAAAGAGGGAATGAGATGAGAAGGAACTCTGATAAATGGATGAAACTGGCCAAAACAGCAGTGGATGAAGGCGGAAGCTCTGATAAGAATATTACGGAATTTGCAGCAGAACTTGCAAGGAAGTTCCATGAAACCAAAGATTCAAAAGTGTGAAAGCTAATATGCATGGCCTTAAAACTTGAAAATGCATGTTATTTAGCTGATGTAGTTTGCCTCAATCATAAACTTGATTACACATCCAACTAATTCAACTAGATCAACACCATATGCAAAAGCATGATTTCTCAATCTGAAGAATAAACTTGCACGAGCAATATTTTATTTCCAAAGGCACGAGATATAACTGTCACACCCAATATATCGATTTCTTTTCTGTACTGTGTACCTATATCATTTATATATTCATCAGAATTCACTTTTACACCACTAGCAAGCATGTCCAGCTTTATCAACGAGCTGGGAAAACCAAGGTTACTCTTATATATATGACCCTAACAGATATAGGTCAGGTATATAGCCCCACGTCAAACAAAATTGCTCAAAAACTCATCTACGGGTCCTAATCACATTAGATGGCATGCCATTTTATCGTTAAATAAACTATTCGTGAGGTAGGGTACTATCCAGACAACAGCAGGAAGAATTTGAAGGAATATTTTTTTACATCTCCCTCTCTTCAGGTGCTTTGGCATCTTCCGTCCACCTGCCTAATTTGACAATGTCTTCCACAAGATTCTTTCCATCTGTTCGATTGAAAATGATCTAAGTATCAGTTATACAAGGTAAAAAAGAAAACAATACTAAATTTATCAAATGCTCAACAAAATGACAAGAAGCAGAGAAAAAATAAAAGGTAGAAGAAAAGCATCAGGTTAAATTTCTGACCCTTGATAGATTTCCATAAGAAACTCAAAACACCCAATTGGATTGAGAAAATTATCTGTTGACTAGGTGCTTGGTAAATAAGAGGTATAACTGTGTTCAATTGGATAGTTTTTAAATTACAATTTATAAATTCCTTTTCAATTATAACCGCAAAAATTACTATATTTCAATAAAAGTCCTCAAAATTAAAAAAAAACAAAAAATTAGAGGGAGGGGTCAAACTTTCTTTTAATTTGTAAATGAAAGTAAATGTAAAATTAAGTGTAATTTGATAAAATAATTATATTATTAGAAAAATCATTCTAAATTATCATTTTAAATTCTAATTTCGAATAATAAATTCTAAGAAATTCTAAATTTCATTTTTAATAAATTCTAAATGAATATAAATTTGAATTCTATTCAAATAAAATGGAATAAAAAAATTAAATATAATATATAAAAAAATTAAATGTATTAGATGTAATCTATTAATTAAATATAATATAATTAAATATAATAGGAATATATTAAATAGGTAATAGGAATGGTCCTAAAAAGAATACCTAGCATAGCTATTCACAAATAGGATCCAGGTATTGAGTGTTAATATCAAGATCAAGACAAAAAAAAAATGCGGATATAGTCGAATGGTAAAATTTCTCTTTGCAAAGGAGAAGACGCGGGTTCGATTCCCGCTATCCGCCCAAATTTAGACTATGTAGAGGAAATTTAGCAAGAAAACTTTATTTTTATTATTCTATTTAATTATTTATTTATTTAATGTTGAATAATTATTTTTAATTTGAGTTTATTCAAACCCATTTGATATTGTTTAAGAGTTTATTTTATTATTGGACTTATATTAGTTAATTGTTAGTTTAGGTTCATTACCTTGCAACTAAAAGGGATTCATTAAGGTTAGTTAAAGGAGATTATATTATGTTTTTTTTTTAGCTGCAAGTTTCAGCAGCAAGTTAAAGAATAAACGTGAGTTTTTATTTTGTTTGTTTTTGGCGAAATAATCTTTCTTTGCATGGACAAAAATTATCATACCTGACATTGCGACGACCTTAAAAATAATCTTGATTAGGAAAAAAGAACAGATTTCTGGCGTCTTATTCTTTTAGAGGAAAATGTCTTATTTGAGGAGTCGTCACCTAGTGTTATGGTCACTAGGAACCCTAACTGGTCAAGAGAGATCCTATGGTATGGGATTGGTTGAGGCTAGGGAAGGTATTAGCACCCCTAGCGCACCCTACTTGAGGTAAGCTGCATTGTTATTAATCTTAAATTGCTAATTTTTTTTTGTTGATTTGTGTGTAAAAACGTATGATATTATTGACTCTAATTTCAATGAATAAACCTACGAAATAAATTTAAATCAATGCATGTGTATTTTTTTTTTTTTAAAAAAAATGATGGTTTAATCATAATATTCCTGACTCTGGCGTCAATGAATATTTGATCTCGAATATTTCCAACTCTAGCGTCGGTAAATATTCCACCATAAATAATTCCAATTAAAAATTACACCACGAATAATTCCAACTCTGGCGTTGGTAAATATTCCAACACAAATAATTCCAATTAAAAGTTCCACCACGAATAATTCCAACTCTGGCGTTGGTCAATATTCATAGCCTGAAAAATATATATTTTTTATTTTATTTCTGATCTGATATCAGCGAATACTAAAAAAAAAAATATTTTTTTTAAAGAACATGCGAAATTTTTATTTCTACATTAATACATTGATAAAAAAATTTCTAAGACATGGAAAATTTTTTCTACACTTTATATTTTATTTTTAACTTTTTTATTATCTATATTTTTTTTATGCCGGGCCAGCTCAACCAGCCCCGCCACTGGCCCAAGCCAGTGGCCCGGCTAACTTAATTAAAATGCACGCGTGAAACCAATTCACGCGTGCATCAACTGTGCGAAGGTAATTAAACAAGAATGAAGAGAAAGATGAGAACGACTTACCTATTTCTGGAGATTGCGAGGAGGCTGGCAGCAAAGTGATTTTGCTCTCGTCTGTTGTATGACCTTCCCCTTCTGTTTTCCTTTTGTTTCGGCGATGGTGAAGGTGACAGCTCGCTGCTTGGGTTTTTTTTTATTTATTTATTTGCGGGGGAGGGGGCGATTGAGAGGACGATGATATTAACGTGGGATTTCTGGGTTTTCTGCTTGTGTTGGTCTCTGTTTTTTGCTGTGTGTACTACTGTTTGTCTCTGTTTTATGGGTTTCTTCCCTCTGTCTTGCTCTGGGTTTTTTTTTTTGGCTCTGTGTATTTTCTTTCTCTCTGTTTTGCTGGGTTTCTTCCCTCTGTTTGCCCCTGTTCTCCTCCCCTCGCGAGGTCGCCTTTGCTCAGCCTTTATAGAGCCAGCGGCAGCCTCGGTGGTGGTAACGGCTGGCCTCTTAAATGCTCCGTAACCGACGCCTTTAATGAAGAAACATCCGCATTGGCTGCCAATAGATGAAATGCCTCTATCTTTAATAGCAGAGCCGTTGCAGAGTAAAGAGACGGTGAACAGTTCGCAAAATGACCCTGTTTCCATGTTCACAAAGGCTGCGAATTTGGTCCTTGTAATTCTTATAATTTTGCAATCAAACCCCTGGTTAAAATATAATTGGATCCTTGCATTTCTGCGCCACTTTCAAACTGGTCCTTGGATTTTAATTTTTGCAATTTGAAACCCAATTAAACCCCAAATTTTGATATTTTTTCAATTAAGTCCCTGATTTAATTAAATTAATTCCAAGCTTAATTAAGTCAAAAACTTATCAATTCTCCAATTAAACCCTTGATTGGATTAATTAAATTAATTTTCAAGCTTAATTAAGTCTCAAAACTTATCAATTCTCCAATTAAACCCTTAATTGGATTAATTAAATTAATTCCAACTTCAATTAAGTCTCAAAACTTATCCATTCTCCAATTAAGCCCTTGATTGGATTAATTAGATTAATTCCAAAGTTTAATTAAACCTTAAAACTTCCAATCATGTTGCCCTTAACCTAAATTTTAATTCATTCTTCATTTTACTTGTTGTTCATCATTATTTTTTTTTTATCATCATTTTTTATCATTTTCAGTAAATAAAATAATAATAATAATAATTAAAATAAAAATGGTAAAAAATTGGGTTATGACAGTTGCCCCCTCTTTATAATATTTACAATGCAAAGATATTGGAAAATTTCATTTTCTTTTAGCTTTGTATAGTAAATTTATAAAGAAAAGTAGATAAAGAAAGAACCTTTTTTTTTAAAAAAAAAGTGTTAAAAACTTCAAAAACAGTAGATTGACACACGACCTTTACAGAGAGATGTAGAAATCAAGAAACAAGTTATTTGGAAGGCGATCCACCTTTTTTTTTTTTTGAAATGGATGAAACTGTTTTGGGCAACCTGCCCAATGATAAAAGAACACGAAAAATTTTGCAAGTGGTCTAATTGTTCCAGGCGACCTACCCGATGTTTGAAAAATACGTGGATTTCTCAAAAATGATTGCATTGTAATGTGTTACCTGCCAAGTGGAAAAATACAAGGATTTTTCAGAATGGTACATTGTAATGGGTTGCTTGCCCAGGAAAAAAAAATACAAGGATTTTTCAAAAGTGGTCACATTGTAATGGGTTACCTGCCCAGGTGGGAAAATACAAGGATTTTTTTTTCAAAAATAGTCACATTGTAATGGGTTACCTGTCCAGGGAGAAAAATACGATGATTTTTTAAAAATAGTTACATTGTAATGGGTTACCTACCCAATAAAAAGAGAAAGGAAAATGAGGGCACGAAGGCGCACTCAAAAGGATGGTCGAGGGCTCAAAGGCACGCTCGAAGGAGGTGAGAGCTCGAAGGTGCACTCAAAAGGAGGTGAGGGCTCGAAGGCACACTCAAAAGAATGGTCAAGGGCTTAAAGGCGCGCTTGAAAAGGAAGCGAGGGTTCAAAGACGCGCTCAAAGGGAAGATAAGGGCTTGAAAGCGCCTTAAAAATGATGATCAAAAGCTTGAAGGTGCATTTGAAGGAGGTGGAAAAACACATAGATTTTTCAAGTGGCCTAATTTTTATGGGCGGCCTGCCCAAGTTGAAAAATTCACAAAAAAAATTTCAACAACAATTTTGATCTTTGGCCATTTCAAATTGGCCTTCCACTTGATGGATTCCGCTAGAATTTTCTCTTATTAAATTTGCAAAACTCATTATCCAATATCTCAAAGTTTAGATGATATACATGCATCTTTACCTGATTTGAAATATAGGCCCCCATTTCTTCTTAATCTTCTTGTCGTTTGATTGATAAGGACTTGTTACCTCTGATTTAGGTCCTCGTTGTCGCTTGGCTTCTAAGCTACTCGAGTTAACTTTTGTAAGTCCTTTCTAAAATATTTATAATTTACACAGCTCATCCTTTACGGGGCCCATGATGACCCTTTCACTTGCTGGAAATTTGATCAACTTGAGACAATCATTCAATAATTCCTTATCTCACTATCAACAACATTCGATGTCACTTGTTGAAAAGATCAAGATGCCTTTTGCAAACAAGAATGTCCCCTTGACTGATTGTAGGAAATTTTCCCACCTCTTTTGTTCCCCAAAAGGATCAAATCCTCTTTTAAGCATAATGTTGCCCCCTTGTACGAGTGATTGTTCCAAAGTGTGCTCCATTAGAGACTCAAACAAATGATGGTTTTGAGTAACCCTTCTCTCTGTTTTTTTTTTTTAAAAAAAAACCTTGTTTAGAATGAATTTTGAAATCTTGATCCTGTATTTTAAAAGCAAAAATTGTTTTGATATGAGTTTAAAATAATTTGCTTTTGAAGTCTTACAACTCATTTAGCTATTTTCTCAAAAAGGAAATAATTATTTGCTCTTATGTTTGGCAATGAGGTCTTCGGTGAAAATAAATCATGAGATGACCTTTTGTTTTTATATGTTTTCAAAGTGGAAGGCTCGAGAAAAAGCTCGAAGTTTTATTTGAAAAGAAAAAACTTGTCTCTTTTTGAACACTCATTTTTATTAGCATGAATAATAATGAGTAGTTTGTTCTTGATGTTATGAATTTTATAAAAAAGTATTCTTTGCATTTTGAGAGCATTGTTTATTGTTCTAAGTTACTTGCTTGCTTGATTGGAAAGGACTTCTACAGGCACGTAACATAGGCTGTGGTTGTTGGCTATGGAAAAATATGATTCATAAGGCTCAAAGAGTGTTTCAGGGTTTCAAAGACTGAAGATCACTATCAATAGTTTCACTCTTGACATCATTCATATTTTCTTTTGCCGCTCTTCTTTGATTTGTCTTTTTTTTTTCTTTTTATTGCTTTGCTAGGGTATATTTGCTTTATCTTGGATGTCACTTTTTCTAGTGATTTGGGCATACCCCCTAGCATTTGAGTTTCTTAAGCTCTTATGCCTTTTTGGCTTTCTCACGGCTTTTTCTCTTTTCTCATTGGAATTTTCTCTTGCCCCCTAGTGTAGGGTGTGATCCTAGTCAGGATTTTTTTTCATGAAAGAAAAATTATTCATGCTCAAAAAAGGATCGCAAGGGATGTACTTATTTTAGAATGTGAAAGGAATAACAAAGATGGCCTTTCCTTATTTCAAGCGCAAGCAGCTATGATCAATAAACTTTGACCTCATCTAATATGATGGTTTGGTTTGTGCAAAGATGTATTTCATGAGTCATAAGCAACGAGTTCACTACATATTATTATTCATATATTTAAAAACACATGATTCAAGAGTCATGGGGTTAGGGTGTTTATTCATTTCTTTTCTTTTCCTTTTTTTTTTTTTTTAGAGTTTGGTCACCTTTGTGATAGAATGTCAAAATATTGTCTTTAAACAAACCTCAAATCATTTTTCTTTCTAAAAAGCAAATTCACGTTTTCAAAATTCATTCTAGCATTTGGTTGGGGAAATGAATCGAGTTTATGAGATCATGCGAGGTTATAAAGGTGTATTGATGGATTCTTTGATATCGATAAACATTTATGAGAAAGATGGAAGGTATACAAAGAGAAGTTCTTGGCCGAAACTTTGATTTATTGATTTGATGAGGATTTATACAATCATTGATAATATTTCTTTACAGAATCAGAGTTCACTGGTCTTCTCAAATCTTCTCCATCCATTCCTATCAATATCAACGCTCCTCTAGAGAATGCCTTCTTTACTACATATGGGCCCTCATAATTGGGCGCCCATTTACTATGATCATCACTAGGAAGTAGTAGGATTTTTCTTAATACAAGATCTCCTCTTTGAATTCTCTTAGTCGAACTTTTCAGTCGTATGCTCTTGCCATCCTTTTTTGATACAGTTGGTGGTGATAAATTGCAGCCAGTCTTTTTTCACCGATCATATTTAACTGCTCTTATTGTATTCTAGCCCATTCAGCTTCTTCAAGCTCAGATTCCATGAGGACCCTTAGAGAAGGAATCTCCACTTCTAACGGCATTATTGCCTCCATCCCATAGACTAATGAGTACGGTGTAGCCCTAGTTGATGTCCTTACTGCAATTCGATACACTTGAAGAGCGTAAGGAAGCCATTCATGCCAATCTTTGTAAGTAATCACCATCTTCTGAACTATCTTCTTTATATTTTTTTTAGCAGCTTCTACAACACCGTTCATCTTAGGTCTATAAGGGGACGAGTTGGAATGCTTGATCTTCCACTTTGTGCATAGCTCCGCTATCATCTTTCCATTGAAGTTTTGAGCATTATCAGTCACTACTCTCTCGGGTACACCATATCTACAAATTAGATCTTTCTCGATGAACCGCTTGACCACTTTCTAAGTTACATGGGCATATGAGCAAGCCTCTACCCATTTTGTGAAATAGTCAATTGCAACCAGGATAAACCGGTGACCATTGCTAGCTTTCGGGTTAATTGGCCCCACCAAGTCAATTCCCCACATTGCGAATGGCCAAGGTGACACCATGTTGAATAAAGGTATTGGAGGTGCCTGGATCTTGTCTCTATATATATGACATTTATGACATTTTCGAATGAATTCTATGCAATCCTTCTCTATAGTCATCCAAAAATACCCAGCTCTTTGCATTTGTCTAGCCATCATGTGCCCACTTGCATGAGTAGTGCAAATTCCTCCATGCACTTCTAGTAAAGCCTTGTTAGCTTCTGCCTCATCCAAACATCTAAATAAAGTCCCATCAAATGACCTTTTATATAAGATTTCCCCATCTATATAGAACTCTATTGTTATTCTTCTCAGAGTCTTCTTTTCTATCTTTGAGATCCCAGAAGGATATTCTTGATATTGAATTAACCTTTTTATGTCCGTATATGTGATGTTTTGTATTAAAAAGATAGGAAATGGCAACAAAGCCCTTGGAGGCTTAAAGAGTAAGTATAATTAAATAAGGGGTATAGTGGTAATTCAACAAAGCTTGATAAATATAAATAGGAGGTCGAAAAAAAATAGAGAGAGATCTGAAATTAGAGAGAGAATCGGCAGGAGAGAGAAGGGAGAAAGAAAAAGAAGAGAAAAGAAGGGGTAAAGGAAGAGATTGGGAGGAAATAAGTTTAAAGGTAAGATTTAAGTTGTTAAATATATAATTATGTGTTAATTAAGCTTTAATTTTGGATTTGATTAATTTTAGGGTTATGAAGTTTGTGTTTTGGGTTTAATTGATTAATTAAATTGAAGGTTAGGGGTTGATTGTTGTGGGTAATTGATTATTAAGTTGAATTTGAGAGATTGTAGATAAAAATGATGATTTTGAGTTATGGTTTTGTTTGAATGGTGAATTTGTGTTAGAAATCAGGGGATAACAGTAGGTAATCTGTGAAAAATTCTGGGTTTGAGATTAAAGATGACAAAAATTCAGTTTGGTCCCTAAAATTATGAAAATTATAGTTTAGTCCCCAAACTTTGAAAAACTACAAATTAGTCCCTGGAGCATATTCCGAGATTCTGAACAGAATAACATATGAATTATGGACAGAATTACTATATAGATAAGAGAATTTAACACTTTCAATTTAGTCCTCTAATTTGACAAAAAGTACAATTTGACCCTAAAAATTTGGTAAAATTCCATAATGATCCCTGGAGCATAATGATATATCCTGGACAGAATTGAGTATTAATTATAGTCAGAATTTCAGTATATTCATGGATTTATGATAAATTTCAGTCTGGTTCTCCAATTAGACAAAAATTACAATTTGGCCCTAAAAGTATAATAAATTACAGATTAGTCCCTAGCTGCTAGTTAGTTCAAAAACATATAGGGTTATGGAATACACACTTAGTTAAGTGTATTAAATAGGTTATTTATTTTTTTGAGTCATTCTTGAATATGTCTCCTTTGTATTCAGATAATCCTGATATTCTACCGGTAGGACGTCAGTAGGATTTTCTACGGTGTCTGCTTTTGACTTTTGTTTGCTTTTGAGTCAGGTGAGTGGAATAATCTTTAATATGCATATAATATAAATAAATATGTATGTTGATTATACAATGAGTACAACTAGTAAATTCTTGAATATTTATATATGTTGCTTTATTTTCCGAGTACTCATTTATTCTTGAATTTGCACTCGCAATCTGTCAAAGTAAATTCTATTCGATACGATATATGTTTCTTTGATGATTCTGTGAATATCTATTATGCCTTGATATGAGACTTGTCAGTAACTCCATGCTAACGGAGAATAGTTAGCATGTGTGCACATAGTATTTTGTATACCTAGCTGGTGGGAGAGGCATCAGCCTGTGGCGACTGATCATCCTACAGTGGTCACCTACGGGTGTCATCTGCTCTCTGACATATAATCCACTACGTTATGATAATATGTTTAGTAAGTATATGTATATCAAGATAAATCATCTTGCAAACTATTAATATCTGAAATGTATATTAAATGTTATTCCCTCACTGAGTTGGTTGAACTCACCTCATTCTTAATATTATTTTAGGTTCTTAGTTTCTGATAGTAGTTGGACTTTGTTGAGTATTTCCGCTTCTTCAATTTTGGTCGGTATGCCTTGCTTGTTTTGCGAGGCTTTCCTTTTAGTTTTGATTTGATGTCTTAGACGCTCCACTATTACCTTGGTTTAATTAAGTTAGGATTTTGACAATGTAAATAGTATTATGAATTATTATTTTTGTTTTAATTACTGATGAGAAGTTTTGAACTATCATTTGATTTTATCAGTTTTGAATAATATGATATTTCTCAATATTATGAGATGCTGCATATTTTTGAATAAATTGTTCTTTTGATATGTCTGTTCTGAGGCTTAGCGTAGGTGGGGGTGTCCTTTCAGCACCGCTCTTGCGTTACTGGTCACGGACTCGGGATTCGGGTCGTGACAGTATACCAAGGATTGCCATCTACTTTTTTTTCTATCAAACAACAATGAGCAGGAAAGCTTCTGATCTCAATTCCTACAGAATGTACTTTAACACCACAATTAAGTATAGCCATAGAGGCCAAAGTTGCCAAAGCATCAGCTAACTGATTCTTATCCCTTTCTAGACGAGTAAACTCTATCTCTTCAAAGCTTTCAGCCAACTTAGATAGATATTCCTGATATGGTCTTAGCTTCTCATCTTTTGTTTGTCATTCCCCTTTTACTCGGTAAATTATCAACATAGAGTCTCCATATACTTCTAATTTCCTTATTTTCAGCTCTAATGCAGCTTCCAAGCCATGAATACAAGCTTCATATTCAGCAGTGTTCTTTGTACAATTAAATTGTAGCTTAATTGAGATGGGATATTGTTTTCCTTCCAGAGAGATTATTACAGCACCAGCCCCGTTACCAGCCACGTTCACTGCACCATCGAAGTACATGGTCCACCAATCACTTTCTACTGCTAAAACATCTTCATCAGGGAAGTCAAAGTTTAATGGATCATACTCTTCAATGGCGTAATCAGCTAAATGATCTGCGATAACACTTCCCTTCACAGATTTTCTAGTCTTATAGATGATATCATATTTAGCTAATAGCACTTGCCATCTTGCTAACCTATTTGATATGTATGGTTTTTCAAAGATATATTTTCAGAGGGTTTATCTTTGAGATTAGCCAGGTGGTGTAGTATAGCATATATTGTCGGAGCCTCTTTGCACTCCATACCAGACCACAACATAATTTTTCTACCATACTATAATGGGATTCACACTCTGTGAATTTCTTACTGAGGTAATAGATGGCTTGCTCTTTTGTCTCGGACTCATCATGTTGGCCGAGCACACAACCCATTACTGATTGGGTCACTATTAAATACAAAATGAGAGGCTTCCCAGGCACATGAGGTATCAATAGGGGTGGCCTTTGCAAATATTGCTTGATCTTATCAAAGGCTTCTTGACAGCCTTCATTCCATACCCCCGGGTTTTTTTTTTCAGAGCAATCAAAATATTGGTTCACAAGTGACTGTAAGTTGTGAAATAAATCGAGCAATGTAGTTTAAACGCCCCAAGAAACTTTGAACTTTTTTTCAGTTTTAGGAGCTGGCATAGCTTGTATGGCTTTTACTTTGTCAGGGTCTACCTCTATGCCCTTGTTGCTTACCACGAAACCTAGCAACTTTCCAGATTTCAACCCAAATGTGCATTTCACGGGGTTTAATTTCAACTGATATACTCTCAATCTTCCGAATAATTTTTTTAGAGCTGGGATATGGTTTTCCTCATCATTGGACTTAGCTATCATATCATCCATATATACCTCAATCTCTTTGTGCATCATGTCATGGAACAATGTCACCATCACTCTTTGATAAGTTGCTCCGGCATTCTTCAACCTAAAAGGCATCACTCTATAGCAATAAAATCCCCACGGGGTGACGAATGTTGTTTTCTTCTTATCTTGCTCAGCCATCTTAATCTGATTGTACCCAAAGAAACCATTCATAAATGAATAAGTAGAGCTCTTAGCAGCGTTATCCACAAGTACATCTATATAGGGTAAAGGAAATTCATCCTTCGGACTTTCTTTATTCAAATCACGAAAATCAACACATCCCCTGATCTTATCATCTTTCTTGGGTACTACTACAATGTTGGAGACCCATTGAGAATAATCAACTACTTATAAAAATCCAGCATCCCATTGTTTTGTTATCTCCTCTTTTACCTTGATCAGAATATCAGGTCTTGTCCTCCTCAACTTTTGCTTAACAGGCTTACAACCTTCTATCAAAGGTAATTTATGCACCACAATATCAGAATCCAAACCAGGCATGTTAGCATATGACCAGGCAAACACATATACATATTCTTGTAAAAGAACAATCAACTTCATTCTTATATCAGCAGCAATTAGCTTCCCTATTTTTCAACTCTCTTTTATCAAGCTCGGTGCCCACATTTATCAATTCTAGTTCTTCTTTTGCAGGCTTCCATGTATGCTCAGATTGTTCTACCAGCTTTGTGAACTTTTTGAGGTCTTCCTCTCCAAATTCTTCCTCATCCATTGCAATTATAATTTCATCAAATTTGGGCCAATTATTCTCAGTGTAATGAGTTTGTGAGTTTATCAATAATCCGCTTTCAGATTTCTTTTTTAAAACAATCGGGACTTCCATAGTTTCCCAATTGTTTAACTTTTCCCCATCAGCTAATTTTCTCATGAATCCAGAACGTCATCTTCTAAAGCTCCCACAGTTAGTTGGGGTAGTGCTTCAAAGGGGCTCTGTTCATCTTCAAAACCTCCTTGAGGTTCTTGTTCATTGATTCCTTCCAGATAGTGAATGGTAGCGCCACTTAACTCCTTGCTCACCTTCTCAATTTCACCATCAACCTTTATCACTTATGCAGGTCATGGGAATGTCACATGGATTGGTGGAATTTGTATCAAATCTTCATTAGACTCTTTTCTTTCGATTCGAGCCAACCTCCTTTCCCTTTTAGACTCGATTGCTCTCTTGAAATCTGCCTTTCGTGGTTTAAAACCCAAACCGAACCTCTGATTAGCGCATTTCATTTTTATCACATTGATCCTCTCTAGCATTCCTATTGTAAGGTCATACTGGAATGGCAGCCCGTGCTTTAGAAAGTATTTAGCAGCCATTTTTATTGCATCAGAAATTTCTGGCTTTCTTCGTGTAGTATTTTTTGGTACCCATTTAGCATTTACCACCTCAAACGCATACAGATTTCCATCTGTACTTCCTTCAGCTTCTATATAAGGGACCAATATATTTCTTGTCATTGATAGAGTTTCCTCAGCTTTCACTGTCACCAAATTCCCATTGATGATGAACTTAAGCCGCTGATGTAAAGAAGATGTGACGACTCGGGCTGCGTGAATCCAAGGCCTCCCCAATAAAATACTATATGATGGATGGATATCCATTACTTGCAACATTACTTGGAACAGCTGAGGGCCAATAACCAGTTCAACATCAATATTCCCGATGATTGGTCTAGGTGACCCATCATATGCTCTGGCAGTCATGGTACTGGGCTTCATGTGAGAGGCATCAACATGCATTTTATCCAACACATGTCTTGGCAACACATTTAAAGTAAAGCCATTATCTATGAGCACCTTCGTAATAACACAATCCTTGCACTTTATAGTGATGTACAACGGCTTATTATGGTCGGCCCCCTCAGGATCAAGTTTATCATCGGTGAAGTAAAGATAGTTGGTGGCTTGAATTCTACCCACCAAATGCTCTTTAGAATCATATGTGATGTCTTGAGGAACATATGCCTCATTGAGAACCTTTTGAAGGGCATTCCAATGGAGTTCTGAACTTAATATCAGTGACAACAAGGAAATCCTAGCTGGCGTCTTTTTAAGCTGTTCCACCATGCTATATTCACTATGCCTCGTCAATTTTAAAAACTTATTAACTTCTTCATCACTTACTGGCTTATTAACTTCCTCCGTCTCTACCACATTCTTCCCTTTATCCTTTTTATGGTTTTCTAACTCTTCGGGAGTAAAGCATCTTCCATTTCTAGTGAGTCCTCCTACCACGACATTGAAAACTGGGGTAGGATTCGGGCTACAAAAGGAATAACCATAATTATAAGGCAAAGCATTATAATTTCTTCTAGCAGTATTCGGAGGCTTGGTTAGGATCATTTTAGGTAAACCCCCTTCAGTTGGTTGATATCGACAAACTTCCTCCTTATTGCCATAACCAGTCAATGTTCCTACCAAATCATCTTCTTCATGTTTCATTAATCTCAACACCCTTAGTGTCATCATGCTTTCCACCTCACAATTAAAATCCTCACAAGAGTCTATATCGTACCCAAACTGCTGATGATATTTGCAGTATTTGGTCATGCCTCCTACAACTTGCACATTGACTGGTATTTTGAGATACCTAGTTTGTTTCAACATCTCATATAAACTATCCATTGTAACTTTCAACATTATTTTACCCTTTTTTCCCACATCCAAGCTATTGACTCCCCCACTTCCTGAAGCGTGGTTTGGTAAAGGGTTGGATTTCACATTCGGGGAATCATCAAATGAAATCCACCCCACTTTGATAAGTTGGAGTATTTTCCTTTTGAATGCAATACATCCATCAATGTTATGACCAGGGGCACCGACATGATATTTGTATTTTTGATCAGGTTTACACCAAGCAGGGAATGGTGGCTGTAAAGGGGGTAAAGGAACAGGTGTTATTTAGCCGATGCTCAGAAGCCTTTTATGCATTTCGGCAAGAGTTAGAGGCAATGGCGGAAGTTGTACTTGTTCCTCCGAGAAATTTCTTCTTGGGCGGTAGGTATTGTTGTTTGGATTGTTTGCGGGTTTATTTTGGTTATGGGTAGGTGAAGCAAATTTTATGTTAGATATGAAAGGAGTAGGTGTGATGGTTTTGAAGTTATAATTGTCTTGGTAGACCTTCCTTCCTCTTCCTCCCCTCTCGACATTATGAATTTCTGATTCTTTCTTCCTTCTAACAAAACTTTTTTTTTCAATTGGATCTACAGTTCTCCCTGCTCGAATAGCATGTTCGATCCTTTCAGCTATGAAAACCAGATCAGAAAAATTTTGTGCGGCACTACCAACCAAGTACTCAAAATACAGGGCTTTGAAAGTGTTGGAAAATAAACCCGTCATTTCCCTCTCTAGCAATGGAGGGTTTACTTGTGCAGCTGCCTCACACAATATTTGGGCATACTCTCTTACAGACTCTTTATTTCCCTTTTCCATAGCTTATAGACTTGATCTATCTAAGGCAACATCCATATTAAACTTATATTGCTTAATAAAAGCATCCACCAAGTCCTTCCAACCTTTAATCTTGATGTTATCTAAACGCATATACCAGGCAAGAGCAGCATCACTCAGACAGTCTTGGAAGAAATGGATCAATAACTTCTCATCATGAACCACCTCCGCCATCTTATTACAATATGCTTTAAGATGGGTTATTGGGCATTAAGTTCTAGTATACTTGACAAACTCTGGTACTCTGAATTTCCTGGGAATAACCACATTAGGCACTAAACATATTTTGGCAGCCTTTACTAGGTCATACAAATTGTTTCCTTCGATGACCCTCATTCTTTCTTCTAAAGCAACTAGTTTCTTTTGACCATCCTTGTCCCCCGCTCTATCACTTTGGGGCTCCTCTTCTCTTGGAACAATATGGGGAATCCTTATCAGAAATGTTGGTTGAGCAGGTAGGAAATGAGCAACATCATGAGGTTTTGATGGTGGAATGAAGGAAGCTGTAGGCATTGGCTGGAGTTGAGCTATGAACGACGATTGAGAAGATATTCCTTCTCCAGATTTGGATTTCAAAGCTTGCTTGAGTAGACTAGTAAGCCTTGCTACATCCTCCTTCAGGCTTTCCATCTTTTTTTTGTGTTGAGTTTCTAACTGAGCTCTTTCTTCATTATCCATTTGTGTCCGTAAACGGGTGTTATGGACACGTTTCAGTGGGGGACCTATATTTCACCTAGTATATGCAAAATGTGACATCTTATAAGCATATGCATGAATATGGACGCAAAATATTGGATGTGGATTCACTTTTTATGACATATGGTTGTTTTGCTTTAGATATGTGGTTTGTGCTTCAATCTGATATCATTATTGTGATACTGAAAAGGAGATCTGCTTAGCCGTATGCCATTTAGACTTTTCAACCATATACAAAAGCCCTTTATTATTTATTCCAAAGTTTTGCATAAGAATTAATCTAATCTAATACAGGAGCCAAAGCACTGCCTTTATTAGCTACAGCCCTTAAGAAAATATCAGTGTTATCTAAACTTTGTCGATACTTTATAATATCCCCTCCCACCTGTCATGCTTCTACTCGTAATAAATAAGCCTTTGTAGCGGCACGATCAATCTGATCCTGTAGTTCCTTTATCCTCTCAATATGGATTAAGTTGTTTCTAGACATGAAGTTATTGGAAGTATCCAATGTTTGATTGTGTTGTTCTAGCATTTTTCTACTTTCAATTAATTGCACCGTCTTCAACTTCTCTTTGGTCAGCTTGGATGTCAATGCTTCCACCTCGATCTTATGGTTATGCATCCCCGTTATTAGCTCTTCTTTAGTGTTAAATGCCTCAATCTCAGCTTGGTCTTTGAACTTATCTATATCTGCCATATGTGAGTCTAGTGCAACTTGAGTTTTAGCAGCCAGCTCTTCCCAATGCTTAGCTTTTCCCATCATGTCTTGGTTAATAACTTTTTGCACTTCCAGGTCTTCCATCACCTTTATTCAGTCTTGGCCCACAGAGTCCCTCTCTTCTTCGGCTACTTTTCTCACAGCTTTCTCCTCAGTTAATTGATGCTCCAAAGATGCACTCAGCTCTTCCTTTGTTTTAAGCTCAGCTTGTAGTAGCCTTACTTATTCTTTTAATTCTTCTTCACAATCTACCCTTTTCCTTCGTGTTCCCACAGGTTTAGAAACTGGGTCCGCACAGGTGACTCCTCTATTACGCCATTCAGGATACCTTTCACTAACCGTAGGACTCCTTAATCCGGTCTCCTTTTTCTCAAGCACTAGAGATTTCCGATCCTGTTTAATGTCTTTTAGCATCTCACTGGTGACTCCTTTGTAGATTCCAGTGAATTGAGCTATACCCACTGTTCTTGGAATACTTTGTATGCCCCTAAGCTATCTTGCAACCAAAGCAGGTGCATAACTAACATATCTAGTCACTCCCATTAATGGTACCCAAGGCTTCTTTCCACAACCCCTTAGGCATGCTACATTCTTCATCCAAGGAGTTCTCCAAATAAAATTGCTTTGTGGAAGCTCTTACAATTTTACCCTCCAATCATCTTCAGCAAATTTTTTCCCATTCACTTGATATAAATAGCTCGACTAGCTTTTGATTGAACCACCAAAAATTTCTGAATAATGGTGTCTTGGATTCCATATAGCTTACCAACCAAATGAATAATAATGGAACACAACATTTCATAGAACCCTTTCCACTCTTTTTGCAATGGTTGAGTGATAAAAAAGTTTCAGCCAAAATCATGGTAAAAGGATTAATCTTGGTCTTCTCATACTCATCAAACAAATTTGCTGCTTCTAGACTAATGATACCAGTAGTTGAAGGACATAAGATTAGCCCAAATATCCCCAAAGCCAATATTCTATATCCCTCCAATTTAGCACTTGGATTAAACTTTTTAGCAATCAGCAACTCTTCTAGTCGCTTCCATCTTAGACCTCCAGAATTATTTTTCTCTCTATATAAGCTCATTTGATGGATTCCAAGCAACTTGGTTAGCTCCTCTATGGCATTCTCACCTTTGTGAAAAAAGTATACCTTATGAACATCTTTAGGAAATTCTATCAGAACACCGTATTCTTCAATGGTAGGCACTATATCGATGTTCCCAAATGCAAAGCATCGATAATCAGGATCCCAAAAATGAATTAAAGCTTTAATGGCTAATGGCAGCACTGGAACTTTCAAAAGATGTAAAATCCTCTCATATATCTTGGTAAATTCTGTCTCATCGGCCAAGTATTTGGTGAGTGGAAACAAACGGCTTGCATCATTTATTATGCATCTCACATCTTTGAGTGGTGGTATTCCATTAACATCCAGTCTAAGGCAGTCCCCTTTAGCCATGTGCAATGATTCAAATTCAAGCCCATACTCAACGGTGGTGATCTCACGATTAATAGCCATTATGTCAAAAACTTGTCATGAAAATGTCATATGTTAAGTTTTAGCCATTAAAATGCTTAAGGTAGGTTGCTATCTAGTCTCAAAAGGTCTTTCGCGTGCTCAATAATCGTCCTCGAAAGGTCGATATGAGGCTTACAAGTAGTGTGAAGATAGAGGCCCTGAGTAATATCAGTTTGGCATATCAACCACTTCCAAGTAAACAATCAAACGAGAGTTGGATGGTTTCACGAGTCTTACCCAGGCTAAAGCCATTGGGGTACTGTTACTCCCCCACTTAACTTAAAGTTGATATGATGAATAATGAAATGAGTGGCGCGTGGAGGCACAAATCTAATCCAATATATATATGAATGATATGAATAAATATTGATGCTAAAGCTATAAATAATAAGAAATAAATAAAAATGATAAATAAATAAATAAATAAATAATAATCCACAACCTCCTAACACAACATAACAAGCATTTTAGCAATTAACAAACAAAAACCAAAGCTTAGTCAAGTCCCCAGTGGAGTCGCCATTCTGTCGCACCCGACATCGCGGCGACCTTAAAAATAATCTTAATTAGGGAAAAAGAATAGATTTCTGGCGTTTTATTCTTTTAGAGGAAAAGGTCTTGTTTGAGGAGTCGCCACCTAGTATTATGGTCACTAGGAACTCTAACTGGTCAAGAGAGATCCTCTGGTACGGGACTGGTTGAAGCTAGGGAAGGTATTAGCACCCCTAGTGCACCCTACTTGAGGTAAGCTGCATTGCTATTTTAATCTTAAATTGCTAAAAAAAAATTTGTTGATTTGTGTGTAAAAACATATAATATTATTGACTCTAATTTCAATGAATAAACCTACGAAATAAATTTAAAACAATGCATGTGTATTTTTTTTTTTTTAAAATGATGGTTTAATCATAATATTCCTGACTCTGGCGTCAATGAATATTTGATCTCGAATATTTCCAACTCTAGCGTCGGTAAATATTCCACCACAAATAATTTCAATTAAAAATTACACCACGAATAATTCCAACTCTGGCGTTGGTAAATATTCCAACACAAATAATTCCAATTAAAAGTTCTGCCACGAATAATTCCAACTCTAGCGTTGGTAAATATTCCACTACAAATAATTCCAACTCTGGCGTTGGTAAATATTCATAGCCTGAAAAATATATTTTTTTTATTTTACTCCTGATCCCGATATCAGCGAATAATAAAAAAAACAAAAATATTTTTTTAAAAGAACATGCGAAATTTTTATTTCTACATCAGTACATTGATAAAAAAAAAAAAAAAAACATTTCTAAGACATGCAAAAAATTTTCTACACTTTTTATTTTATTTTTAATTTTTTTATCATCTATATTTGTTTTGGGTCGGGCCCAGCTCAGCCGAAAGGGGCTGGGCCCGGCCCGGCCAGCCCGGCCACTGGCCCAAGCTAGTGGCCTGGCTAACTTAATTAAAATGCACGCGTGAAACCAATTCACGCGTGCATCAACTGTGCGAAGGTAATTAAATTACCTTTGCACAGTTCTCAGTTGCACAATTTTAAACAAGAATGAAGAGAAAGATGAGAACGGCTTACCTGTTTCTAAAGATTGCGAAGAGGCTGGCAGCATAGTGATTTCGCTCTCGTCTGTTGTATGACCTTCCCCTTCTGTTTTCCTTTTGTTTCGACGATGGTGAAGGTGACAGCTCGCTGCTTGGGTTCTTCTTCTTTTTTTTTTAATTTGCAGGGGAGGGGGCGATTGAGAGGATGATGATATTAACGTGGGATTTCTGGGTTTTCTGCTTGTATTGGTCTCAGTTTTTTGTTGTGTGTACTACTGTTTGTCTCTGTTTTATGGGTTTCTTCCCTCTATCTTGCTCTGGGTTTTTTTTTTTGCTCTGTGTATTTTCTTTCTCTCTGTTCTGCTAGGTTTCTTCCCTCTATCTTGCCCCTGTTCTCCTCCCCTCGCGAGGTCGCCTTTGCTCAGCCTTTATAGAGCCAGCGGCAGCCTCAGTGGTGGTAACGGCTGGCCTCCTAAATGCTCCGTAACCGACGCCTTTAATGAAGAAATATCCGCGTTGGCTGCCAACGGATGAAACGCCTCTGCCTTTAATGGCAGAGCCGTTGCAAAGTAAAGAGACGGTGAACAGTTCGCATAACGACCTCATTTCCATGTTCACAAAGGATGCGAATTTGGTCCTTGTAATTCTTATAACTTTGCAATCAAACCCCTGGTTAAAATGTAATTGGATCCTTGCATTTCTGCGCCACTTTCAAACTGGTCCTTGGATTTTAATTTTTGCAATTTAGACCCCAATTAAACCCTAAATTTTGATATTTATTCAATTAAGTCCCTGATTTAATTAAATTATTCCAAGCTTAATTAAGTCCAAAAACTTATCAATTCTCCAATTAAACCCTTGATTGGATTAATTAAATTAATTTTCAAGCTTAATTAAGTCTCAAAACTTATCAATTCTCCAATTAAACCCTTAATTGGATTAATTAAATTAATTCCAATGTCAATTGAGTCTCAAAACTTATCAATTCTCTAATTAAGCCCTTGATTGGATTAATTAGATTAATTCCAAAGTTTAATTAAACCCCAAAAACTTACAATCATGTTGTCCTTAACCCAAATTTTAATTCATTCTTCATTTTACTTGTTTTTCATCTTTATTTTTTTTATCATCATTTTCTTATCCTTTTCAGTAAATAAAATAATAATAATAATTAAAATAAAAATGGTAAAAAATTAGGTAATGACAAAAATCATATATTAACTTATCGAAGATTAACTGGTTTCGCAGTATCATTCACATACTTAGAGTTATTATATACAAGGTTGTCTCTGGGTCCAATACTTTTTTCAATACTTATTGTTCTTAGGTACATGCTTAGCTCTAAGTAATGTTATGTTTTTTTTAGCTGTAAATTTCAACAGCAAGTTGAAGAATAAATATGAGTTTTTATTTTTTTTGTTTTTTGTAAAATAATCTTTCTTTGCATGGATAAAAATCATACATTGATAAAAATAATATTTCTCTGGGTTCAATACTTATGGTTCTTAAGTATATGCTTATCTTTGGGTCAGGGTTCTATCAAACCTGATTTTTGGCTTTCCGAGTTGTTATCTACTTTAGTAGGAGTTACTTGACCACATGATCATGAGGTTTGCATTAGTTAGTATCAGAGCTAGGATCTAAAATTAGGTTATATCCTTTATTTTCTTATTGTTAGTTTTATCTTTTTTAGTTGTAATTGTCTTTGATTCGGTTTGTGATAATTTCGTGTCTAGATCTTAGTAGTTTGCGACCAGGGTTCTTTAAAAAAAAAAAGGTGTTATTTTAGTTTGTTTTTTTCTTAGTATATATCATTATCATAAATAGTAAAAAATAGAAAAGAACTTTCAAAAGTCACTTTTATTGAATCAGTCACAGTACACCAACATTGGATAATTTGGATCAAACCAGTTCATAAAGTTCTAAAATTTTATATATTAGTTCTAGGAGTCCTAATAGCATTCTATATCAAACTTCAGCTCATTCAGTGATCATTTTCTATAGTAACCAAGGTCAAGATTAAAATTTATCATAATAGGTCATATTCATATCAGAAGGGAATTTAAGTCATATAAATTTAGAAAAATCTCAAAATTTATATACTGGGTTTTAAGGTACTATTAGCATCCCATATAAAATTTAAGGTCATTTGGAGTTATTTTGCTATAAAAACTAAATTTAGGATTAGAACTTGTCGTAACAGGTCTAATTCGCGTCAACAATTCAAACTTGTTTCGCTTATGTTATTTTTAAATTTTGACTGTATAATGACATCAAAATTGATATATTTAGGTGTCATTTAAATTTTTTTATAACCTTTGTATCTGTTTTCTTTCCCATCTTCAAAAACACTCTTCTTCTTTTTTCGTACAAATTTGTTTGTTACTCTTAAAATTATAATCGTAGTTTCATCTTTGCTTGTTTTCATATTTTTCTTGCTTCCTAAGTCATATACACATATTTGAATACATTGCTAAGTCTATTATATTTGGTGTTGAAATCATGTTTGCAAGGGCCGAAGAAAGGTAAGATGAGAGGAAAAAAACACAGCCAGCATATTTGAGTGAAACACGAAATGAATGTAAACACGTGAGAGAGTGCGTGAGGAATATATATTTCTTCTCAACTAAGCAATTTTCATATTCAAAGATATTGTAGTCAAGTAATAATATAGCAACACAGAGTTAAGACAATGAAATTATAACTCAGTTACGCATTATGAATCGGCGAATGGATCAGATGACCAATGAATTTAGAGATAGATTGGATAGGTTGGAGAGGCAACATGTTAATAATCATGGTGGAGGTTCAAAATAAGCCTAAGCAAAGAGAACTTAATGTTAGGATGGTTGTTAGGCTAGTTAACACTGATGTGAATGAGTTTGTGGTTGATAAAGTGGGCATGAGTGATGTTGATTTTGAAGATGTTTTCATAGGACATGAGGGGCATTTTGAACAACAACAAAATTGTCAGTTTGGAGGGGAAATATATGGTGATAATTTTGGCTAAAGGGGTAATTACAGGTATCAGGATTATAATGTTGAGTTTGGTGGAGATAGGTACAATTAAGCTGAAAATACCAATTTTTCAGGGGGAGAATGATCTAGAAGTTCATTTAGAATGAAAGAAAAAGATATAGTAGATTTTTTAGTGTCACAATTATTCGAAGCCTAAGAAAGTCAAACTTATTATGATTGCTTTAATTGAATATACCATTATGTAGTGGGGTCAGTTAATGACAAACTACAGGAGGATTTATGAGAGGTGGGTTAATATTTGAGATGGGATAAAATTCTTTATGAGGAGGATATTTGTGCCTAGCCATTATTATAGAAACTTGTATCAAAGGTTGCAGAGTTTGAGTCAAGATATAAAAATTGTTGATAAGTACTTCAAGGAGATAAAACTTACTATGATTTAAGCTAATGTTGAGAAGGATAAGGAGGCTATTATGACTAGAATCATGAATGGCCTTAATTATGATAGAGCTTATATTATGGAGTTGTATCATTATATAAAGTTAAAGAAGATGGTGTATATGACCGTGAAGGTGGAGAAACAACTTAAACATAAGGGTACCATTCAATAAAGCCAACTATTAGGCCATTCGACATCTTGAAAACCCAATTAGAAGGCTAATATTGGGTGTGGTCTATCACAACTGAATGAGAAGGGTAAGGCTGAACATCCTAGAAAGAAGAAAGACATTTTAGTTATTGTTAATGGTAACAATGTTACTCTTACTTTTTATAATCGTGACATTAAATGTTTTTATTGTTTGGGTTTTGGTCATGTTGCTTATTAGTGTCCAAACAAGAAAGTCATGTTTATGAAATATAATAATGAGGTTGAGACCGATAAAGAGGATGAAGAGAAGAAGATGTCACTATTAGAGGATGCTGATGATGTTTGTGTTAAGTTTCCGATTGAGAGTGCGACACTTGTGAGGAGAGCACTGAATGTGCATATCAAAGTTGATGATTCAGAAGGTCAGAGGGAGAACATATTCCACATGAGATGTCATGTTCAGAATAAGATATTTAGCGTAATTAGAAATGGTGGTAGTTACACTAATGTAGCTAGTACTAAATTGGTGAAAAAGTTGAGCTTGCACACTACCAAACATTACATACCTTATAAATTACAGTGCTTGAATGACATTGTGTGAAGTGAAAGTGAAAAGGCATGTTTTAGTTGTTTTTTCTATTGGTAAATATTGTGATGATGTATTATGTCATTTGTTGCTTGGTATACCATGATAGTATGATAGAAGAGTTATGCATGATGGAGTGACAAATAGTTATTCCTTTAAGATGAATGGAAAACCTATAACTCTTGTATCTTTGACACCTAAGCAAATATATAAGGAGCAACTTAAATTGAAGAAAGGGAAGATGGCTGAAAGGAAAGCTTGTATATCATAAGGACCTTCTTTGCTAACAAGATTCTTCTTGGTTTTGATGTTGATGCAATTCTTTGGCATGATACTGATTTTTTTATATTAGAAGAAGTTTCCATGATACATATTCGAGGTTGAATCTTTTTTAAGAAGGGGAGGATGATACAAACCAGGTCATGTTCTAGTTTAAAATGTATGTTGGCTAGTTTTGCAATATCAAACATACCTCTCAAACCATACATCGGATCGAGTTGAAACTTTACAGGAAGATACTATACATATAGAACCATATCATGGTAACTTTTTAAGTCAAATGGACTTTGAAAACATATTACTTTAGAGAGTTGAAGTTGCTAAATGAATCTTATGAATTTGTCAGTCTTGATCTTTGTATACTATTTGAGACATATATGGAGTTACAAGTGGAATTGTGCTATAATTAAAGTTTTTTTTAAAAAAAAAATGACATCTCAATCTTTTCAACCATATATGGTAGGCCCAGTAATTCACTCGGATGAGAAAGAACAATTGTTAGAAGTGAGGACTGAAATCTGCCAAGAATTTATGAAAATTAAAGATTTAGGCTACATGGAGGAAGTTTAACATAAAGACTTTGATTGTATTACCTTGTTTTATTTATTTATTTAATGTTTAATAATTAATTTTAATTTAGGTTTATTTTGGAACATTAGATATTGTTTGAGAGTTTATTTAATTATTGAACTTATGTTAGTTGATTACTAGTTTAAGCTCATTAGCTTGCAACCTAAAACGGATTCATTAGGGTTAGTTAGCAGAGACTATATTATGTTTTTTTGAGCTAAAACTTTCGGTAGCAAGTTGAAGAATAAACGTGAGTTTTTTTTATTTATTTGTTTGTAGCAAAACAATCTTTCTTTACAGGGACAAACATCGTACACTAACTTATCAAAGATTAATAGGTTTCGTGGTTTCATTCATATACTTTAAGTTCTTAGATACAAGGTTATCTCTGGGTTCAAGACTTTTTCCAATACCTTTAATCCTTAAATGCAGGGTTACCTCTAGATCAAAATTCTATTAAACTTGATCTTTAGCTTTCTAAGTTGTTAACTACTTTGTTGGGGATATTTTAACCACGTGATCAAGAGGTTCACATCAACTCATTTAGATATTTTATATTATTTTTAGAAAAATACTATACGAATATATGTATCATGTTTCATAAATCATTAGATTTGTGGCAATATGGCCACGAGCTGAAATATCTTTTTATCAATTAAAAAAATATATGGATAAAGCAAGTATGTTTTAAAAAAGTAAAATAAGAAAAGAAAAGAGAGAAAGGTGATTCAAGGTATAGACTTGACTAAGAAAAAAAGGGTATAATTTAATCAAATAATAAAAGAATAGATAACAATAGTAAATGGACCAATTTTTTTAAAAAAAAAACAAAATCATAGGAACCTAAAAAAAAAAGGATTGATAAATTAAAAATGCAATGAAGCTAAAATTCTAGACAATTAAAAGAAAAATAAAATGACATGAGACAACCTTAGTGGGCATGCTAAATATACAAGCATGGTTATGAGATTAGGATAAGAAAAAAAATATAGTCAAAGTTCAATTCCAAACAAATCCAACGTAAAATGATAAAATTAAAAAACAAAAAGACCAAAAAAACAACCAGCAAACTGAGCAAGCCAACCAAACATTACAACCCAGATCATACAAATAAGATAACTTAATAGAAAGCAAACCGAAAAGGATTACAAATCTGAATTAAAAAACAACCTGATGTTAAAGGATGAAACATAACAAATATTAAATTAAAAAACAATTCTAAAAAACCCTAAACCAACTTAGACTAGCAAGCCAACCTTATTGTCTAAGTGATGGACCGAAATAAACGAATAGAAAGTATATTGAAGTAAATCATTAAGCCTAAAAAAAAAAACCTCCAACCTTGAATGATGAAACTAAAAAAGAGAATTAATTCTTAATCAATCTAATATTAAATGATAAAATCAAAAAAAATATCAATTTTAAAAATTTATCAAAGTTCAACAAAAAAAAATAACAAAAAAAAAGAACCAAAATAACCTAAGTCATTTTAAAAATTATTGAAAAATCATATAAAAAGCAAATAAATAAAAATAACAGAGCCTAATCTCCAATTAAATAAATGCTAAAAGATGAAGTTGCAAAAACATGAGCTTAAAAAACATTTAAAAAAATCAAGTAAACTCAGACGAACCTTATAAACTTGAGTTAATCTCTCAAACTCACAACTCGTGAAATCCAAGACTCGGGCTCAATCAAAAAACTTATTTCCAACTAATTTAATGTTAGATGATGAAATAAAAAAAAATCAATTTATAAACATACCAAAGTAAAAACAAAATAGCAATAAAAAAAATAAAGATCAAATTTGATAGGAAACAAAAACTTAAAGAGGATGAAATTATAAAAATATCAATTTAAAAAATTATTTTAATTAAAACAAATAGCAATGAAAAGAATAGAGATCAATCTTTAAAGATGAAAAAAATCAAAATGATGAAATTGAAAAGAAATTTTAATTTTATAAATTATTTCAAATATAACAAATAGTAATCCAAATAATATAAACCAAATATGAAGAAATAACAAATTAAAGAACTCTTTAAAAATTTTAAAAGAGGCAACTTGACAATACAGGATGAAAGAAAAAAGAAGGTAAAATAGTGAAAAAGTTATTGATGCCAAACCAGTCGGTCATTATCCACACACATTGCCTCATCACGAAGACAAAGCCAAGACAATTCAAATATTATTGCGGAAGGCAATTATTGGTCATTAGACGTATACGCATCGCTTGAAGGGCACAAGGGCTCTCCAGTTGTTGCACGCGCCACTAAGTTTTTTTAATATTATTTAATATTTAGTAAAATACAAAAATGCTTCTAAGCCAACTTGATATTAACAAAAAAAACCAAGATAAAATGATGAAAAAATCACTGGAATATAGTTTTGTAGATTTTGCTTTTTAGGGTAATTAAATTATTTTATTGTAAAAAAATAAAAAATATCAATTCACCCTTGTATAATTTGAAAATAATAATTAAATCATGATAAAAAAAAAAAAAAAAAAAAAACCTATATCGCTCCAAAGTTTTATTGTTAAAGAAAAAATTCATCATTATACCATTATAATGAATAATATTTTGAGTTTAGGTCAACATTAGCTTTACAAGGAGATTTAGTTTTTTTTTTTTTTTTTGTTAAAATAGTTATTTTGATGTAAGGGTTGTATTACATTTATATCAAGATTATGATGGGTGTAGATATATCAAGACTTGAATATGACACATCAAGATAAATAAATTATTTTCATTATGTAAAACACCTATTAAGAGGCTTTATCAAGTTTTGAAATACCAAGCTAATGAGGAATGAGGAATTAGTTTATGATTAAGAATTAGAATTATATTATACAATACAAGTTTTTTTTTTAATACACTAGAAATTTTCTTAAAAAAACATAGAAAATATTTCATTATATTGAAATTGAAATTCACCTTAATGGGACTTGGATATGTAAGTTCAATAAAGCGAAACTATTGGGAAAAAGAAATAGGTAAAAGCAAAAGCAAGCTTAATGACAACTGAAACTAAAATAATTCCTCTCGTTTTCAAATGTCATCGCGGAAGGTAATTATTGGTCACTGGACATCCACATACGCATCGCTCAAAGGGCACGAGGGCTCTCCACTTGTTGTATGTGCCACCAAGTTTTGTTAATATTATTTAATATTTAGTAAAATACAAAAATGTCTCTAAGCCAACTTGATATTAACTAAAAAACCAAGATAAAATGATGAAAAAATTATTGGAATATAGTTTTGTAGATTTTGCTTTTTAGGGTAATTAAATCATTTTATTGTAAAACAATAAAAAAATATTAATTCACCCTTGTATAATTTGAAAATAATAATTAAATCATGATTAAAAAAAAACCTATATTGCTCCAAAGTTTTATTGTTGAAGAAAAAATTCATCATTATATTATTATAATGAATAATATTTTGAGTTTAGGTTAACATTAGCTTTACGAGGAGATTTAGTTTTTTTTTTGTTAAAATAGTTATTTTGATGTAAGGGTTGTATTACATTTATATCAAGAGTATGATGGGTGTAGATATATCAAGACTTGAATATGACACATCAAGATAAATAAATTATTTTCACTATGTAAAACACCTATTAAGAGGCTTTATAAAGTTTTGAAATACCAAGCTAACGAGGAATGAGGAATTAGTTTATGATTAAGAATTAGAATTATATTATACAATACAAGTTTTTTTTTTAATACACTAGAAATTTTCTTAAAAAAACATAGAAAATATTTCATTATATTGAAATTGAAATTCACCTTAATGGGACTTGGATATATAAGTTCAATAAAGAAAAAATGTTGGGAAAAAAAAGGTAAAAGCAAAAGCAAGTTTCATAACAACTGAAAGTAAAATAATTCCTCTCGTTTTTGTCAATAAATCAATAGAAAAATATTTATCAAAGGTTAACCATTGAATAATATTAATTTAAATGAAAATAGTTTAACTTCCCAAAGGCATAAAAAATTTCCTCACTATTAACAAACTATATTCACCACCATAACTACAATTACTCTCCACTGTCACATTCACTTTTTATTATTATTATTATTATTATTATTATTATTATTATTATATATATAACTATCATTTTATTATTAAAATAATCATCATTTCTTTACTATTATTTCTTTAATTATTACTAGAACAATTATCGTTTTATAATCATTTTTATTGTCATAATTATTATTAGTCTTATAAATACTATAATCATAATCATTATTAATATTTTTTTATATAATTATCATTACCATCATCATCACTTTTATAATAAATATTATAATTTCTTTCATTCTATTATCATCACTTAAAAAACTATAACTAACAAAATTAAAAAATTATTTTTATATAAAAATGTTTTCAGACAAATCTAAAGTTGAGAATATTTGAAGTTCATTGAGGCCTACATCCCAGTCCAACCAAAGTATCATGCATAGTCCAAAGATCTAAGGAACCACCCAAATCTGAAATGGATATGATGCATGGGTTCGAGACTGATCTTAAAAGGGCTTGGTTTCTGCCCAAGCTCTCCAGGAAAGTGGGACTTGAGGAACATGGAGCTGTGGCTGAAGGGGATGGGCACCGGCGCAGAAAGGAAACGACCAAAATGAACCAGAAAACAGCATCCTTATCAGCAATTGTCTGTAACCTTTGGAAACTCAAAAGCTATAAAATAGTGTTTGATTCTATTCTGTGATAGAAAAGATGAAGTTAACGAGAATAAAAATATATTTAATTAAAAATATAAAAATAAATTTATTTTTGAGATAATTTTAAAGTGAATTCTTATATGTTCAAAATAAAAGGTGTAGAAGAGACTTGTCTCTAGAGACAATATTTTTTATTTTTTATTTTTAAATATTATTGTAAAAAACTCTTAATTTTAAATAAAACATGAAAAAATAAAAATGATTATTATTATAGTTTGAAACTAAACTCGAGGGTTGACTCGGGGCAAAGCTTGGGTTACGAGTCGGGTTAACTCGCATAGTGTAAAAATAAAAGTAATTATTATCATAGTTTTAAAAATCGATCTGGTGGTTAACCCGGGCAAGGCCTGGGTCGAGTTGACCCGTGTCAGTGTAAGAATAAAAATAGTTATTATCATAGTTTTAAAACTCAATTTGTGGATCAACCCAAGGCAAGGCTCGGGTCATGAGTAGAGTTGATTGTTGACTCGGGTAAATTTAAGGACAAAAGTGGTTATTATTATAGTTTTAAAACTTGACTCGAGGTTAGTCCTAGGTAAGGCCCGGGTCACATGTCAGAAGGATTAACCCGGGTTGACCCTGGTCAACATAAAATAAAAATGGCTATTATCTTAGTTTTAAAACTTGATTTTAAGTTCAACTCGAAGCAAGGGTCGAGTCATAAATTAGAAGGGTCAACCCGTGTTGACCTAAATTAATGTAAGGATAAAATTTGTTATTATTATAGTTTTAAAACCTGACTTGGAAGTCAATCGAGGCAAAACCTAGATCATGGATCGGGAAGGTTAACACTGGTTGACCAAGTCATCATATGGATAAGAGTGGTTATTATCATAGTTTTAAAACCTGATATGAGAATTTACTTGAAGCAAGGTTTATATTACAGGTTGGGAGGGTCAACTTGGTTGATCCAATTTTTTTAAAAAAAATAATCAAAGCAATCTTGTTTTGACTAATGGTTTTCAAAAAAATCAAAGGGTTTTTGACCTATGTTTTATCCTTGGTTAATTTGTGTTTTTGATTTAATCAGATCAAGTCAATCATTTCTCTATTTTTTTCTTAAACTCGTCAAGTCAGTCTTAATTTTATAATTAATGTTATTATAATATTATTAATTTCAATACTCAATATAAACTAAAATAATAATAAAAATATCTAATTATTTTTTAAAATATATAAGTTTGATAACAATACATATTAAAAGTAAAATAGATTTTTTTATATTTCATTTTGTCTTATTTACCATAACCAAACAGGATACAGAGACAATCATTTTATCTTATACATTACTATTAAACATAATTTTATTTCTATCTTGTTTCTCTTATTTTTAGTAATTTTATTTATTCTATTTTGAGATAATAAATACTACACTAGCATATTGGTCCATGCTTCATAGTGAGTAGATAACAAATTTTTTTCAAATGTAAAACAAATATAAAGAGTATAGAGTACTAGACCTAATATCTTTAGGTCTAGCTGCTGCGAAGAGAGACCTAACAACATTAGGTCTGGTTGTCGAAGCAAACTCAATATCCTAAAAAAATAAAATTGAAAATATCTTAAAATGTTTTTTTTTTAATTCTTGAGATAATATTTTTTTATTTTGTATTTTTTTTCATCATTACATCAAAATAATACAAAAACTTCAAAAAATATTTATTTGAAGTAAAGAAAAAAATAAAAATAAAATTCAATTTTTTTTAAAAGCAAAAACAAACATATTTTAACAAAGAAATTCAACCCAATCTCAAATGAAAAAAATATTTATCATCACCCAACTTTTATACAATATAAAAAAAATCATGTTAATTGATTTCCTCTTTATAGTATGAAAAAAAAAAGAGAAAAGAAAAAAAAATTAAAGATTAAAAAGAATAAAATTGAAAATATCTTAAAAAAATTAAAGGAAAATAAATTAGTTGTCAACGTATTGAGCATTGCTCTGCTATGCGCTATTTATGGTGCTAGTGTAGAGAATATTTTATTTGAAGATGGTGATGCTGAAAATACATTCCGTATTTTTAACCCAACTCAAGCATTTTTGCATTTGAAAAAAAACATTGTTAGCGCGGGCCAATGCGTTAGTTATTATATTATTACGTAACAATTATTTTTTAAAATATGTTTTTTAAAAAATATATTGAGATAATATTTTTTATTTTTAAAAATTAATTTATTATATCATCACATAAAAATAATACAAAAACATCAAAAAAAATATTAATTTGAATTAAAGAAAAAAGTAAAAAAATTTTGAAATTTTTTAAAAGCATTTTTGAAACAAAAAAAACAAACATGTTTTATTAAAGAAATTCAACCCATCCTCAAATGAAAAAAAAAATTATCATCATTTAACTTTTATATAATATAAAAAAATCCATCAATTCATTTTCTCTTTACAATATGATAAAAAATTAAATAAGAGAAAAAAAAATTATAAAAGCAAAAAATTAAAATTAGAAATATAGACTCAATAACTGTAAATCTGGCTGTAAAGCCTGAGCCCACACCTTTTAAAAGCAAGCCAAACCTAATAATATTAGATATTATTATTAAGTTAGATCCAATAATTTTTGGCATGTAAAATAGAAAAGGTAATGCTCTCCGCTATAAAATACAACAAATAAAATGCTTTTCAAACGCTACAGTATTATTCATTATTTAAATATACTATATCTACAGTATAATTTATAGTATATTGAATTTATATTCACGGTAAATACCCTCTGTTTTTTCCAAACCTTTTAAAGTGCAAGTATAATATGGCTTATGTATAATTGAATTTGATAGTACAACCCTGGTGCTCATTCTGAAAATAATAAATGAGATGTACTGCGCTGCAAATAATAAATGATGCGTAAGGTACCCAAAATACTGTGCTACTCCTGAATTATGATATGTTTATGGGCAGCATCATAATAATAAAAAGCTGTTAATTTATAATTGTGTTTAAATATATTTAGTTTGAAAAAAATATTAAATTTATATATTTTTTAGTGTTTTTTTAATAATTTTAATATATTTATATTAAAATTAAAAAAATATCATATATCATAATATCAAATATTTATTTAAACACAACAAAAAAGCAATAATGTTTGGAAATATATAATAATAATAATAAGCTTAACCTTACGTTTAAAAATTAAAAGGACTAAATGAATAAATTAGTTAATAAACCGACAAATAGATTAAGCTCAGACTTGTACTAATTTATTAAACATATGATTGAAATATACAGATATAGTGCGATGAGAAGTAAATGAACAAATAAATATAAAATTTGAAATATTTCATCTATAAATTTCAAATTCATCTTGCTTCCTTGAAACATATTACTAACTCGAACTTTTTCATTTTATTTATATGGTATAAGGCAAAACCACCATATAAATGGAGAAAAAAAATTATAAATTAAAATGTAAGTTTATTTGAAAGGGTGGTAATGGTTATTTTTTAAAGTGTTTTATATTTAGAAATATATTAAAATAATATTTTTTTTATTTGTAAAAAATTATTTTTGATATCAGTATATCAAAATAATATAAAAATATTAATTTAATATAAATAAAAAAATAAAAAAAATTTAAATAAATTTTTTTAATTTTTTTTCCTTAGAAAAACCAGGACTGCATCGATTTTTTTTTTTAACAGCCTCAATACTCGGATCTTTGTGGCCTGCCACCATTGAGTTGATTTGACAGCAAGGATAACAGTGAGACAAAAAACCGACCCGAATTTAAAAAAAAAAAAAACTAAAGAGGGAACTCATGCTCAATTCACTTTTCATCTAGATAGTGCAATAGGATGAATTTACTATCTTATTCTTATATTAAAAAAAAAAGGAGTTTAGACAAATAATCAAGGGTAAAATCATCTTTGTGCAGTAAAATTATTTTGGTATTTTAAAATTAGTTTGAGAAAAAATATAAAATTTCTTTTCGTTTGCCCCAATTAAATTATATTATTGCCCATATAAAAAAGAATTTGTTTATTTGCTATAGAGAGTTATTTCTATTATTTCTATTAATTATGTATAGTTAAATTATCATATTATTCTTGGAATTAGAAAAACATTTAACTAACAATGGAGTTTCTTTTGCATATTTATTTTTGTAAGTATAGTTAAAAGACCAACTTATCCTTTGAGTTTATTTTTCTGAGCTTATGGTATTTTATAACCGATTTTTTTTTTTGTTTTTGGGGTGGGCCAAAGGTATTTTGGTCTTTTAAAAAATAAAAAATAAATAAAAAAATATCTTGATATATGCTAAATACGTGCCAGTTGCTCTGTCATCTTTAAACAGAGCCTGCAATTGATTCTAGTGGCCAAAAAAATCATTTCAAGGTAGCTTTTGCTTTATATCGGTATTTTTTTTATGGATATGTGATGCGTGTATGGATAATAATTCTTAGATAATTGCACATAATTAATGTTTCCATAAACAGCTAAAATAATGATATGTGCCTAAACTCGCATATGATAAATCCCTTAAAAAATATTGTGCTATTAAAATTACATAATAAGTTTTATTTTGAAAATACACCTTTTTGAGAGAGAGGTTAAACATATGTTTGTAAGTGATGAAAGCTCTTGTCTCTTAAATAATGCGGAATATTGGCATCATTAGTTAAAAAAAAAAAAAAAAAACCAAGAAAACAAATTTGCTGAAATCTTATCTCTGATTTATGACTTCAGGCGCTGTGAGCTTGTGACTTTAATAATCTTTGCCGAAGTACACATCAATTAACAGAGACAAAACAAGAAACTTGTCCATGGCACGTGGAGAGCCATGCGAGGATAATTTAAGGATTACGGACAAAGCTCAGTTTTGCAGGGCTACCACACAGTAAGTCAACCGCGGTTTACAAATTTCAACAATTTTATTTCCAGCAAATAGGCCCTAAAAATATTTACGTCTACAAATCAAACAAAGTTTATAATATATTCATTTATCTTGGGAGGTAGGTATCTATCCTCTTTAGTTTTTGGATTGGTCTTAACAGATATGCCATTTAATGCTTGCATATGTCATGATCTGCTAAGTCATATTCAAAGTTTTATTTTAAATTTGCTTTTAAAACAATAATGGAATTTAGTTTAGAAAACAATACTTATAATTTTCAAAACATCTCCACAGTGGTTGATACTTGGTTTGCAAGTTCTATTTTTTTTATTATATTATTAAATAAAATATAATTTTAAAAAATATGAAGTTATTAAACTCAGTTGAGTCCATAACTTAGATCATGAGTTTAATGAGTTAACCAAAGTTATTAATCTTGGTGAAGTCCATGGCATAGATTATAAGTTTAGCGAGATAAACCAAGTTAATTTACATCAATCTAATATGTCAAAGTTTCAATGTTTAAAAAGGTGATGCCATCATAGTTTTTTCTTAAAGCCAAACCATATTTTTATTGATTGTTCGAATAACATTTAAATTTGCCAAGTCGATCAGGCTATATTTTAGCAACTCTTATATGATTTTATTTAAAGTCCAAGATACGCAAAAAGTCGGGTAAAGTTTTTCATAATTAACATTTTAAATCAGATTTAATAATAATTTTAATTTTTTTTTCTTGTTGCCAAGTCAAGATGCAAAATCTCTTACCTAATTGTGATACCAAGGTGATGATTGTGTTTAAAAGCAAATGAAATAAAATCATGAAGCTTAATTATCAAACAACTTAATATTGAAGGACAAAAATACAAAAAATTAATTTTTTTAAAAAATATAAGCCAACCTAGGTTAACTTGTAAACCCTCCTACTATAGACAAAAGATCGAGATTACTCAATAGAAAAGAAAAGAAACAAAGTATGAAGATTAATTTTTAATAAATCAAATATTAAAGGATGAAATTAAAATAAATAAATCTAAAATAATAAAAAAAATCAATTCATTTTAATCTTTGAAATCGATAACTCTGGTTATGAACCTAAGACAAACCCCATAACAACAACAAAAAAATCTAAGTCAATATGGGTTAACTCGCAAACTCTACATCATGAGCATAAGATTAGGATAACCCAATAAAAAAAATAATATAGAAAGCTAATTTCAAATAAATTAAATGTTGAAAGACAAAATTAGAATAAATCAAGTTAGAAAAAAGACCTAAAAATAATCAACCCTTGTTAACCTTTGAAACCGATGATATGTTAATGAACTTAAGACTAATCTTATAGAAGATAAACTATATATATATATAAACTCTATAAAAAGGGTAAGAAATAAAAAAAAAATTCAGCTTTAAAAAAAAAAAAACCAAGCCTACTCAGGCAAACCTTCTAAACCCAATTTATTTTTTAAAATTCACAACCCATGAAATCCTTGAAATGTGTTTAATTAAAAAACTTAATTCTCAACCAATTTAATTTTGAAGGAAAATATTGTGAAAAAATAAAATTTTTTAAAATGTTTCAAAGAATAAAAAGATTGCAATAAAAAAAAATAGAGATCAAATTTAATAAATAAAAAAAAATAAGGATTAAATTCAAAAGATTAAAAACTAGAAGGGGTTGAAATTGAAAAATATTTGTGATTTTATAGCTTATTAAAATAATAAAAAAAAGAATTAAATTTGAAAGATTAAAAAATAAAAGGGGGGAGAAATTAAAAAATAGTTGTAATTTTATTGTTTATTCAAAATAAAATAAAAAATAGTAAAAAAGGGGGACCAAATGTCAAGGGAAAAAAACATTGAAAAGGTTGGTCCAAAATTTTAAAGCGGTTATCACTAAATTTTAAGAGGGGAGAGAGAGAAGAATAAGAAAAAAAAAAAGAATGGTTGTTGGTGCAAAACTAGAGGCATATCTAGTCAACCTTTCATATGCCATTGTGTAAGGATATCAATACCTTTCATATGCCACCCTAGAAAGTAGTGTTTAAAGGCTGGATGACTTTGTATGCACCGACCTAATGGCATGAGGGCCATCCACACTTGTCACTATATATATATATATATATATATATATATATATATATATATATATATATAGTTTCATGAGTAACCTCTAAATATATAATAAAACCAATGTAAAATGAAAAAGAAATCTATTGTGAAAGAGTTATTTTAATTTTTATCTTTAAGGATATCAAAATAATTATATTATTTTAAAAAATAAAATAAAAAAACCAAAATGACCATCATATGTAAATAAATGTGACTTGAATAATTTTTTTTTAATCAAATATAAAAAATTTTATAGATCAAAACAAAACTAAGCTAGAGAACCAACGAATTAGGATATATTGACATGTACAAATAAGAGAGCAAAGGGAACAGGCTCCCTTGTACAAAAAGAAAACATACTCCCTGAACAAAAAATCAAACTAATAAGGTTAACAAACAGACACTATAGACCATCATAGTAGAAGACATACACATTTTGCAGCAGGGACTCAAAACCACCTGCACGCAATAACCCTCATATAACCAAGTAAGAGGAATCATAAGAGCTAAAAACATCCAAGATAGCGGTTGGACAAGGCCAGCACACAACATCAAGCCAACCCAAACAAACAAAAGCAAAGCCTAAACAGTAGCCTCCCTCACGCAAAACAAGAGCCAAAAATAGCCAATATCACACCACATGACATATGCCATCAAGCCACACCTAACTGGTAAAATTGATCAACCCGACAATAACCTCCCAAGGCAAGAAGCCTTCAACCAGGAACAATAAAAAATATCTAGGTATCCAACAATCATATATTCTAACCAGCTACAAAAAGCATAGCACATATATCAACAACAACATCCACTCCCGCAGCAGTTAGTAACAGATGCAGAGAACCAGAAGTAGACTATATGTATCAATAAACAACCTAGTAAACAACTAGAATCCAGCCTACAATAACCACAACAAAACAACAGCATCCCAAATAGGCAGAAAAAAGCATGAGTTAATAGCTAATAGCTGCAACCAGGAACTTAACCCCTAATGCACTAGAACCCGGAGTGGCTCACTGACAGAACAAATGAGATAACATCAAGAGGATGAAGACCTGGGGGGTTTGTCCCTCACAAAATCATCATGGGCTACACCCAATCTGGATCTACTAAACCTCCAACCAACAGTAGCGTCAACTACCGGGAATTTTTATAATCGAGTATCAAGTAAAGCTAGAGAATTACCATGTACAAGCAAGCTCCTACTCCTTGTCATGTATTGTCTCTGTCTCATAACAATGCTCATCCTTTTTGGTGAAGCTACATCTTCAAATTGCCCATCAATAATATGCACAACATTGTTAAGGGTGTTTGAAGTATCCTAGGCTGACGGTATACTAGTAGGGGAAAGTTTAGCCTTTTTGCCCTTACTAGTGGCAGCCTTGTCACCAACTACAACTATAGTTGCCATTGCCTTTGAACTGAAAGGGGATGCACCTTGAAAAACTACTTGATTGCCTGAATTATCATCCACTGCAACTGCCTCAATAAGAGGATTAAGACTGGAAGGAGAGATATGCTTCCTACTAGCCTTCATAGGGGCATCAGAATTTGCCTCTTCACCAGTGATAACTTTTAAGCATACTAGGTTAATATGGACCTGCATACGACAATGTTTATAGAATTTTAGGAGAAACTCATATAAAACAAGTTGCTTAAGAGTAGCTCCATCAGACAAGAGAATGTTGATGAAGCACGACAAGTTAGATAATAAATCCACCACAATCATAACTTTGCCAAAGGATAACCGGGACATAATATTGGTAGGGGCAGCACATTGAAGGGTTTACCAATTACACTTGCAATCTTAGACAAACAAATTGAAGACCAACATTTCAGGGAAAGATTCGGGAAATAAACCCAAACCAAAGCACTCAACATATCTGGTTTACTAAAATCAAAGAAAGTTGGCATGGGTTCAAGACCAATAGCTTTCCTAGAACCGAATAAACCCCTCTGTGTAACCCCTAGCATGTCTATTTCGGAAAGGAATTTGAAGATTAGCCACTAAGAGTCATGGAAGGTTAGAGAGACAATACATTACCAAGCACTAGACATAAGCTTTTCCAAGGTAGTGTGTCTAGGAGGCTTACCAACAACATAACTAACTAGACACAATTTTCAGATATCCCTATTATTACCTAAATTTTTAGCTAACAGGGGACATGATGCCGCACAATTGTAAACAAAAAAATGAATAAGAGTTAGGCTCTAAACAGGTGTAGAAACCTAGGCTTGCCAGACATCATTAGGGGGCATAAAGGTACCTGAAAAGGTGGAACCTGGAGAACAAGGGGCAGGGGTTGTGCCACGAGTAAGGTAAGTAGAAGAGCCACCAACAATAGAAGTAAAATTATTTACATCTCTAGTTATTGCCAGAGAAGGGAGGGTAGAGCAGGGTGGAGCAATATTAAAAGGAGTCGTGACCCTATCAAGCTTGGGAGCAAAGGGCCGCCTTACCAACTTGTAAGCAGGGGAAAGGTTGGGACCCGATTTAGGGCTTAAGGTCGAACCACAATTACCAACTTGAATAGTTTCAAATGAATTAGCATCAGATGAAATCTTAATCACTACATTGTTTTGTGCTAGAGAACCTGAGGTAGCATCTAGAGAGGCCCCACCTACCATGAGAGCACCAGGATCCGCAAGAACAACACTAGTGGGACCTGGAGAAGGAGGTTTACAAGAGGATATCACTAGAACAAGGGCTCTTGAATCAGACAAGGCGGGGAGATTCCCCTGATTTAGAGATCGGGTCCCCTGATAGGCAGTGGGAGGAACCCTAGGTGAGTTTAATGTTTTGAATTAAAGAGTAGGAAAAGGTAATAAAGCCCTTAGAGGCTTAAAGAGTAAGTATAATTAAATGAGGGGTATTGTAGTAATTAAATAAAGAGATGATAAATATAAATAGGAACAAAAAAAGAGAGAGAGTTGTGTTCTTAAAGAGCAAACTGTGAGAGAGAAGGAGAAAGAAGAAGAAGAAGAGAAAAGAAGGAAATTAGAAGGGAAATAGAAAGGAGTTGGAGAAAATAAGTTTAAAGGTACGATTTAGGTTGTTAAATGTATAGATGTATGTTAATTGAGCTTTTAATTTCTGTTTTAATAAATGTTAGGGTTTTGAAGATTGTATTTTGGGTTTAATTGATGAATTAAATTCAATGTTATAGGGTTGATTGTTGTGGGTAATTGATTATTTAGTTGATTACGGAAGATTGTAGGTAAAGATGATGATTTGAGTTATGATTTGTGTAAATGGTGAATTTTGAGTTAGAAATTTGGAAAGAACAGTAGGTTTTCTTGAAATTCTGGGTTGGAGGTTGAAGATGACAAAATTTCAGTTTGGTCCTTCAATTTGTGAAAATTACAGTTTAGTCCCCAAACTTTGAAAAATTACAGATTGGTACCTAGAGCATATTTTGAGATTTTGAACAGAATAAAAGATGAATTATGGGCAGAATTCCTGTATGGTTATGAAATTTTAACACTTTCGATTTGGTCCTTCAATTTGACAAAAATTACAATTTGACCCTAAAAATTTGGAAAACTTCCAAAATGGTCTCTAGAGCATAATGAGATATTTTGGACAGAACTGAGGATTAATTATGGTCAGAATTTCAGTATAGTCATGGATTTATGATATTTTTAGTTTAGTCCTTTAATTTGATAAAAAGTTACAATTTGACCCTTAAAATATGATAAATTTCAAATTGGTCCCTAGCTGTAATATTAGATTTTGCAAATTGGTTTGATGAATAAATGAGGGTTATTTAGTGAATTATTATCAAGTCTTATTATTTGTTTTAATATGAATTAGATTTCGGGAAAACCGTTTAATTTTGGGTTTTTGGAAAAATAACTAGTTTAGTCTAAAAACATACAGGGTTATGGAATAGACCGTTAGTTAAGTGTATTAAATAGGTTAAATGTTCTTTCGAGTCGTTCTTAAATGTCTCATTTGTATTCAGATAATCCTGATATTCTACCGGCGGGACGTCAATAGGATTTTCTTCGGTGTCTGCTTTTGACTTTTGTTTGCTTTTGAGTCAAGTGAGTGGATAATTTTTCATATGCATGAGAAATATTATAAATATTTGATTTGTTAATATGAATTGGATCATGCTTCTTGATAATATATATGTTGATTATTTTCTTTGTTATGATAAAGCATGATCAATTGTTGAATCTAAATTTTTGATATGAACCAATGTATATTTTGAATTGATTTCTGAATTGATAGCTCCTCATTTGATTGATGTCATGAGTTGAGTCTTGAGATATGAATATGTCTGTTTGATTATGATTATGAGCCTATGGTATGTCAGTCATAAATACCTATGCTAACAAGGTAATGTTAGTCTTTGTGCACATCATATCTGAACCCTAGTTGGTTGGGGGAGTCACCAACCTGTGTGGACTGATCATCTCACAGTACAGAGTCTCATGCTCATTGCATTTTGACTTTCTGACGAGCTTTATCTTATGATATTCTTGCTATGACCTATTTGAGAAACCTTTCACAAGAACTTAGAGCCATAATTGCATATATATTCATCATTGTTATATTACCTCATGTGTGTATATTGAATGTTATCTACTCACTGAGTTGTTGAACTCACCCTCTCATTATTTATTTTTTTCAGGCTTATAGCTTGATAGCAGGTCACTTTTGTTGGACCTTCAGAACCTGCTCTTTTGATTGTAAATTGTACCTTTTTCTTTATGTCTAGTTAGTGCTCCAAAACTATGAAATTATATTAAATCTTGTATTAAGACAATTAAGATCTGAATCTGCTGTTAAGTGCTGGGAGAGCATCAGAAATAAGATTGTTTGCACACCAGTCCATTATATTCCTAACTTAGCTGGTGAAGTTGAGAAGATCCTCCACTCCATAGAAGATATAAAGGTTGATTGCTGCTCTATCATAAGAATAGTGACTAAGGTGATTGGAGATCCTAAAAAACTTATCCACTTAGAGTCTTCATTATCTACTATGATGACATTAGTGCAGTAAGCTTTAAACATCGAAAAGCTTGAAGTGCCACTCAAAAATTCTGAAGCTTTTAAGGATGAGGCATCTAGATCTATTTCCATCACTCATGCTGAGATAACAAAAATATAGGAAAAAATGATGGATCTGTAGAGTAAGAAGACCAAGTTAGAGTTATACCTCAAAGCGTATGATGAAAAACTTTCTAAGAGAAAAGTAGTCACCTTCGGCATTCGAGCAGAGATCACCACAATATCTACTTCCCCTTTGATAAGTGAAATTAACACAGTTATTCTTCAAAAATTAAGAAGATTATTGGAGACCAAATAAAAAGGGTTAGAAGGACATAGTTGGAAATCATAGTATGTCGATAATTTCTCATGCTTTGGAATGCTTTTTAGTTTTGGTAAAACTAGCTAATGACTTTATATTGAGAATACAAACTTTATGTAATAGAATTCTTCTTTCTATTAATAAAATCTATATTTTTTCCCACGCTTGCATCTTGTTAATTGGGTTTTTATGTTATGATTGTGTTGTCAGGTTTCTTTACCCCTTTTTTTTTGTGCGAACAATCAAATAGGTTCGAAAAGTTTTAAAGGATGGCACAACTATACTTAGAATAATTCTTAAGTTGCTTACATGTCTTTGTGGATAAAGGATCAAGTCATAACGTTGTTCAAAAGATTTTTTGTCAATTATTTTTTCTTGTGTGACTTTACTCAAAACGAGTTCCAAGTTGCTTACGTACCTTTATGAATAAAGGATTAAGTTATACTGCTGTTTAATTATTATTTTTTTTATGTAGTTCGCAGTTTTAGCTAATGTGGGCCAAAAGTTATATAAGATTTCAAGCATAATATCTTTTTAAGAATTGCTATTGATAGGCCCAATCCTCAATCTATTCTTATTGATGATTTTGTAAGCTTCATTGGTGTAGACTTCATGAACCACATAAGGACCATCCCATTTAGAGAAGAACTTGTAGCCTATGTCTTTTGACATGATTACGAGGCGTTGTAATTCCATGACAACATCTCCTACTTGGAATAAACGCGGTTGCACCTTCTTGTTGAAAGCTCTGCAAATTCAGGCCTGATAATATTCTAATCATTGTTATACTTCAAGACGCTTTTAATCTAAAGTTTCAATTCTTTAAGGCATAGACAAACATTATCTTCATCAGAGAGTCCTTTTTGGATCATAATTATTAGAGATGAAATTTGACATTCTAGTGGAAGAACAACTTCAACCTCGTATACTAAGAAATATGGAATAATTTGAGTTGGCCTTCAGAATGTAGTACGATAAGCCCATAACGCTTCTCTAATTATATATGCCATTCCTTCTTTGAGTGATTCGCCATCTTTTTTAAAATATTGCATAAGTTCTTGTTAAAAGCTTTAGTCAAACCATTAGTCGAAGCATTGTACATAAAAGAGTTATGTTGTTTAAAACCAAACTATGCACATAACTTGTTCATGGTTATATTGTATAACTCATTTTCATTATCAATTATGATATATCTCGATACCCTATAATGAGAGATGATATTTGTTTGAATGAACTTTACAATTATCTCTTTCTTGACATCTTTTAATGTTGCAACTTTTACCCACTTTAAGAAGTAATTTGTTGCAACCAATATGTAAAGATGCCCCTAAAATCTTTTTAGCAATGGCTCTACCACATCAAGTCCCAAGCATCAAAGGGCCAAGAAGCAATTGGTGGGTGTAAAGGCTCAAGTGGCTTATAGATCAAATTAGCATGCAATTGACAACTTTGTCATTTTCTAGTATAGTATATGCATTCTTTCACCATTATAGGCCAGTAATAACCTCTTTTTTTATTTTTATTATTATTATTTGAAAGTGAAGTTTAGGACCTAATTGGTGTGCTTCATAAATACCTGAGTGTGTTTCTTCTAGTGCTTTTGTAACTTATTTTTCTTTGAGATAACACAAAAGAATTCCATCAAAAGAGCATCGCTAAAGAGTACCTTGAAAGTATATGAAGTGAGAAGCTCTTCACCTCATCTCTGTCTTATAGCATAGGTTTTTCGATAGTTTACCATATCTTAAATAGTGGAAAAGCAAATGCCACCAATCTTCTTTTTCTATCTCATAGATAGAAATTGCACTCACTTGTTCTTTCTTTTCTATGTCATAAGTCATCAGTGGAATGACCCATCTTTGACATACAGGGACTTTTATTTCCTCATTACATAATGATAATGTTGACACTAGATTTGTTAAGACATCAATTTTCTTATTCTCTTTTATACATGTTCTAAAATTACACAATCAAGTGATGTCATTAGTTTTAGTTCATACTTGTGATATGGGATAAATTCTAGCTTCTTGACTTCATAAATTGAAAGGAGTTGTCAAATAACTAATTAAGAATCCCTAAAAACTTTAAGGTGAGACATCTTTATATTCACCACCATTTCCAACCTAAGAATTAAGGCTTGATATTCAGCCATCTTATTAGAACAAGGTAAGTGAAAAGGAGAAAAAGAAGACCTCTTCTTCTGGTGTAATGAATATTACTCCAGCTTTGGCTCTATTTTATCATGTTATACCATCAAATAATATTTTTCATGGTTCTAACATTTCAATAAAAAAAAAATCATCAGGCAAGTCTTCAGAGAACTTCCATTCATTGAGAATATGATGATCAATGAGAAAATCAACTAGTGTTTGCCTCCTAATCACTTTTTATGAGATATAGATAATTTCAAATTCTTAAAGCAATAAAACTTATTTTGCAAATCTTCCTGATAGTACTGGCCTTGAGATGATATACTTGATAGGATCAACTTGAGAGATTAATCGTACTGAATATGCTAGAAGGTAACGCCCTAACTTTTTTTTTATCACAAATATTAATGCTAGACATGTCTTCTCTATCGGAGAATAATTCAATTCAGCCTTATTTAATGTTCGACTAAGATATTAGACAAGCTCTTCCTTCTACTGACATGCATTGGTGAGTTCAATCATGCTAACCACATGACGAGTGTTGTAGAAGCAGTTAAAAAACTCGTGTTTTAATTGCTCCCAACTATCGATTGAGCCAGACTCCAAGTTAGTGTACTGGTTGAATGCATTAACTTTCGAGGAAAGAACGAACAAGTTGTTTGACATGAGATCACTATTAGTTCCAGCATTGTTTCAAGTCTCCATAAAGTGAGCTATATGTTGCCTAGGATTCCCTTTGCCATCAAATTGTTGAAATTTTGGTTGTTGATAACTCAGAGACATCTTTAATAGATCAATTCTTTGGGTGCACGGCTTCGCATAAAAACACGAGAGTTGAACTGAGCTTTCTATTTGGTTCGTGACGGCTTTCTTGATAAGTTTTTTTAGTTGATTCGTGGTGAAAAAGACATCAGTAATAATGCATATATTCCTTACAGCTCCAATTGTAAAATCCTTAATGACATCTAATTGATCTACTTGAAAAGCCTTGGTAGCCAAGCTTTGGCCTCCTTCATTTATGTTCTCAACTTTGTTCATCAATTTTGTTATCTCATAGTCTTTTGCCTTGAGTGAAGTTGAAAGCCCCAAAACGAGTTTTGTCAAGTTAGCCACTTGATCCTCTAAAAATATATTTTGGAATTAATATATTTTGGCTAAAAAAATATTATTTTTTTTTCTCATTATTCATTTAAATTCTTGTGAATGTTTAAAAAAAAAATTAATATCAAGTTGATGAATTTGCAAATGAATAAATAACAAAAGAAAAGAAAAGGAAACCACTTGTTGGAAAATTTAAAGAAAATATCTTTTGAGGGTGAAAATAATAATATAAAGTTGAAGATTAAATAAACATTGCATTAGAGTAATTTGATATCGGTATACATACTTTTAAAAAAAAAAAAGCAAATATACACTAAAGTTATTTTATACTAATTAATCACAATAGCGATTGTCAAATTTTATTGTTGAAGCAATATTTAAAATATATAGAAAAACAATAGAGAAATTAAATCATGGATTTTCTTTTATGCCGCCTTTTGGAGAGAATAATTTTCTGAAGCCTTTTCCTTCTTAGTTGCAACACGGCCGTCTGTTCCTGCAAGCATAGCGTACTTGTCCTTCCTCGTCAAATTAGTGCACTCAAATCCAAGTGTCCCAGCCAGCACCCTCTGTATGTAATTTGCAACTTCAATGGATGATTTGCCTCCTTTGCAGGTAAGCTCTGTGGGCAGCTGATTCAAGAAGGTGATCTCATATGTTGGCATCGGATTCATGAACACAAAATAAGGGTCCAACAGTTTGTGCCCTCGAACCGTCGTGCCATTGAACACAGATTGTTTTGTATTGATAGCGACTGGCACGATCCTATCTGTAAGTTCTGCAAAAAGAGCACTAAATCTCAAGAGAAATGGCTCTCTGCAAGTGGTTCCTTCCGGGCAAATTACCAAGTCACCTTCTTCAAGTAGACGCTTTATGTTAGCAGCATCTCTGTCTCTCTCCCTTGATAAAGCAACAGCCTTGATAGGTGAAATAATCTCAGTGAACTTGCTTATGCTGTATGTGACACAGCTAATTTTTCTTCTTAGGGCGACAGCAGTGACAACAGGGTCCAAGACAGTACGGTGATTGCAAACAAAGAGGACTCCACTCTGGCCTTTTCTTGGAGGGGGTGGAGGATTACCCTTAACAACTACTCTAATTCCTAGCAGCTTATAATTGTACCAGGCAATTCTCTCAGGCAAAGGGATGTTAAGGTAGACCCTAAGGACGGAGAGAATAATACCAATAGGCATCCATAAGAACGTCAGAAGGGCAACCAAGGGGGTAGGTCTTTGAACCAGCCGGCCCTCATGGAATATGACAGGGCTTAGAAGCTTGTTTCTTGGTAGTGGCTCGCACTTGGATCTTGGCACCATGTATCCTTCCTGCAGTATAATTTAACAAAAATTAAACTCATGTCAGAAATTGATCGTGATTTGTCCTTCTGCTTCAGCTGTAGAAAATTAATTATTCAGCCTACTGAACTATTTTCAGCAATGTTTCACATGCATGTTTGCGTCAAATCTGTTTGCTAACTAATTGATCAAACTAATGAAAGCAAAGGTAATTAATCACAGATCAATTAAAGGAATGGGGATCCACTTGTGTTGTTGAAATAATTGAACTTTATCTATCTCTGAAAACGACAGGGGACTAGATTAAAAAAATATTTCGATTCCTGTTCATACAAGAAAATTCATTAAAACTGGACTCCATCACCCACTGGACCACCCGACCAGTTCATACTCCCACGACATAACTAGCTTTCAATTCCTGTATTGTTTGTTAGGAAATGGCTCCACAAACGGAAGCAATAAATTATTACATGAATCTAGTACCAGATCAATTATATTATCAGGATCTACTGCAACAACAGTTTGGCCAGTATCAACTGGCTAGATCCGTGTACATGACCAATTTTGCAGAGTTATAATCACGAACGAAGTGCTAACAGAATTCAAAGATGAGAAAATATTGCCAGAGCTATAATTTGGTCATCATAGTTTTTACATGATGTGCATGGATTACAATTTGACTAGATCAGAAGAGTGGTTTGGGACACGAAGAATGAATGGCGTGCATATTTGTTGTGATGGTATATGCTATAAATGTTTTTCGAGCTTCATAATTAGGTGTTTGAAATTTATCAGATAGGGACAGGAAAAAAAAAAGAAATTATTATAATAAAAGCCCTCGTAAAATCTGATGGACAGAGAGACATAGAAAGAGATTCATGGACAAAATAATGCTTCCATAAACTTTCTCACAAACCAACAATAAATATTAAAGATATATTGACAGTTGGACTGTACTGTACATATTGAGCTAGAAACAGCTCACGCAGCGCTCAAAATTGAATGGCATGCTAAAAGGTGTATGCATTGAGGGCATTTGTGCATCAAGTTGTGTTCAAATCTATTCTTTACGCAACCGATTCAATTTAGACCGAATATACTACATGCATGTAACATCTGGTCTAATAAACTGAACATTAAGACATTGAATCTTTGAGCATGCAATTTGACATATTTTAACGAAGACAATATTGACTACTTTACTGAAAAAGAAAGCTAGGGGCCAAGTAAAGAGAAGTGAGATGATTTTGCAGTTCAATTAATTCTGAGATCTTACCTTGCAGATGGACATGAAGTCATGGTCAGTTTCGCGGTCTCCCAGGCCTAAATCAGGCAAACTTGTTCCAAACTCCTTTAAGAGAGCATTCCTCTTATGATCTCCAACAAGAACTCCAGGTTTCTTCACAAATCCAGTTGCCCTTCCAGATTTTGTGGCCTGTATTTCAGTGCCAAGAACCTTGTCAGCACCTAAAAAGTTCTTGGCAAATGGCTCTACCATAATCCTAGGATTTGCTGTGACAATGTATCTCTTTCCAAAAGAATTGAACACCCTCCAAGTTTCTGGATGGACATCATCAGCATAGAACTTTGGCAAGACAGACCTTGAAACAAGCTCAATGTCTCTTATTTTAAGTCCAGCGAAGGCAATGAAGATGAAGGTCTTGATTGCCATTGCCTCTGATATAATTAAGTACGTAAAGTACACAAATGGGACTGATGATAAAAGAATCAGTCCTCTCAGGAGACTCCCAGCTTCAATAGCAACAAGCAAGAAGTAAGGAAAAGCACTTCTTGATACCAGAAGCGTTCCATCTAGGTCTGCAGCCACGGTCTGATTCGATCGCCCCTCTGTGCTGCATTTTGCTATTGGTTCAAAATGGCGATGAGCCCCCATGACCATCACAGAGGGGGGTAGAGAGGGAGAGGGAGAGGGATAGATGGTGTTTATTTTGAGAGTTCTTAGGAAGCGTGAGTTATGTTGTGTTAAGAAGAGAGAGGAGAAGGGTTTATAAAAGAAGAGAAGAAAAAGATTGCATGGACAGGAAGTTAAATGTTCGAGCAAGGAGCATGAAGATAATATGTGGTTGAGACTCGAGAGACTACACTTGACAATTCATTTTTTCCCCCCTCAAAAAAAATAAATAAAAAATAAAAAATATTATTTTAGGTAGGGATTAAGGGTTGTAAGTCAATTTTTTGACGTATAAATTAGGGCAGTTGTGAGGAGGGGTCTCTGAGTAGTTGGCAGTCGATACCACCACCCACAGGACATTCAATTAGCCTACTTTTTAGTTTTTGGACGCCGGCCATATGCCTCCTTATTAAAGCTCGGCTTCCGTTCTCTTTGATTTGGCTAAGCTTAATCTTTTTTTATACAACTAGTCGCAGCAAATTTCAATGGCTTGCAGCAGTGCGCTTAGCTAGCTGACATAAT
>JAAWWB010001421.1:0-25007 GCA_018804465.1 Populus tomentosa
TGCTTTGAAGAGTACATTTGATTCGTTTTCAGAGTGTTGTTGAAGAATTTTTATGGGACATTGAGGCTTTATCCACTAGAGCTTTGTTCTTTGTAGACTTTAAGCGTAGATGAAGGAGGCTTGAGAACTTTTGTGGGAGCGTCCTTGCTTAAAGAGTGAGCTTCCTTGTTCGAAGAACTTGTTTTGAAGAAAATTTGTATATCCAAGAATACTTTTGTTCTTTTTTCTAAGTTGAGGCCCTCTATTTATAAAGATAGATATGTAAGGGCTCTCATATTCTTTTCCAACGCCACATGACATAATTTTATTGGTTGATATTTATTAACGAGATCTTACATTTATGACAAGATATCTTAAATATCTCATTCCAAGTTTCAATCTTTCATTGACAAAAAAATATATAAAGACTCATTTATTTTCTATGCTATATATTTTAATTTAATTTAATTTTTTCTTAAAAAAAAAGTAAAATAATACGTGGTGAAATTTGATTGGTAGAAAATTGGTCAAGAAATATATAAAAGCTTGTTTGTTTAATTTGTCAACTGATGCCTTGACATGACCAGGCTAGAATGGAATCAAGTGATGTTGTGAATGGTTTGCAGAGTTTTTATATATGCTTTAGTTTTGTTTCTAATTTTCTCTCTTTTGGTCATCAAAGGCTAATTCTTTGCCCACTCACTCCTGAGATGGGGATGCGATGCTCTACATGTCATCTCTTTGCTATTTTCTTCCCCTAACTTCGGGTATTTGTATGTTTTTCAATTAAGTTATCTAATGCTAACTTGACAGTGAGGAGAAGGCAATTGAAAATTACAGACATTCACTCTGAATTTGCTCGCTATTCAGTGTTGATTTTTGCTTGGTCCATTTGTCAGGCAGGCAATCCCCTTTTCATGTGCGCAGTTTGCTTTTATTTTTTCCATCATTGCCTGTTGTTTGGAGGTGTTAGACCCTTCGTTGCTCCTATGTTTTCTTTGCATACAGTTTTGTAACTACATCACACATGAGTTTTTATTCCCTTAGAAGTTATAGATATATCTTTTTTTTTTTTCATTTCTTTTGTGCAATTGGTCTGCATTTAACACTGCTTTCATCCTCCTGCAACTTGAGATTCTGAATTGCATTGTTTCAGTGTTAGTTGCTGCCTGCGTGTTGCTGTGCTGAGATTTTGCAGGTGCATTTATGAGGGCCTATCATGCTTTCTTGACCAAACAACAAAAGACCCTTAATCCTTGCTAGAATAAATAGAGATATGGTGTTCATGCATGCTTTGCAGCTCTACGCATTGCGCACATCAAACAAACTGCGCGTTTTATTTCTCTTGGTTTTTTTTTTCCACCTGTTTGTCAAAACAAAAACTAAATTGTTCTCGACTTCTTTTTAGCGAACTCAAACCAGTTGTTGATGATCAAGTTAGCGTGGAATCTTTCGGTGATTGATACCAAGAGCATGCTTTAACAGATAGGGATGTTGAATGGCCTCCAACAACTAAGAGAAGTGGGAATCTCATTGGCAATCTTGGCAGAAGTATCTGACTCACAATCCAAAAACTCAACATGTAAATTCCCCTTCAGTGCGGTATTTGATTGGTTGAAATGTTTGATTTTCAGGTTTCTAAAGAAGAGTTTGTAGAAGAGTTTTGCAGAGAAGATAAGAAGAATTCTTGTATTATGTTCTACTTCTTTTTCCAGTGCAGGAACCTGCTGCTTTTATACACATTACATGTAATTAATAACAGAAACTTAGATTTTAGGAATCAATTCATCTCAACCATTCATCAATTAAGGGCTACGACTCTTACACATGTAAGAAATGGTTTGTAACAGAAATTAACAGAAAAAACAACTATAACTGCTTTAACTGCTTTTAACTACTGTAATTGCTTTTAACATAAACTTCTTCAATTTCTTCATTTTTCATTCTTCTAGTTATAACCACAAGATTTACTTCTGAAGCTTTAAAAACAAGTAACCAGCTTAACTTTCAATAGCCTCTCCTAAACTGCTTATTGGTTTAACTCCAAGATGTGATCTTAGTTGCTTGAATTTGTCTTTAGGCAATGCTTTCGTGAAGATGTCTATGAGTTGCTCTTCACTTCTGCAGAATTGCATATTTATCACTCCCTTTTGCAAAGCTTCTCTTATGAAATTCCTGTTTATATGTCTGGTTCTTTGATGAAAAACAGGATTCTTGGCCATTGAAATTGCTGACATGTTATCACAAAACAAAGGTGTTGCTTCAGCTTGCATTTCACCAAAATCATCAAGAACAAATCTTAACCAAATTGCCTGAGCTGTTGCTTCAGATGCTGAGACATACTCAGCTTCTAGAGTTGATAATGCCATTGTGTTCTATTTCACAGAAGCGCAAGAGAATGCTCCACTTCCAAAATTGAATGCATAACCAGAGTTGCTCCTGCTGTCATCTTCACTTCCTGCCCAATCTGCATCATAAAATCCAATAAGATTTGTTGACTGGTCTCTCACATATTCAATGTCATAGCTGAGAGTTCCTTGCACATATCTTAGAACCTTTTTTGCAGCTCCCATATGAATTTTGGTAGGGCCATTCATGAATCGTGATAGCAAGTTGGCAACACACATTAGATCAAGTCTTGTTGCTATTAAATATAGTAAGCTTCCTATTATTTTTCTGTAGAGTCCTTCATCAGCCAACTCACTCCCATCCACCTTCTTTAGTTTCTCACCAGTGGCCAAAGGAATCGAAACTGGTTTATAGTCCTCAAGCCCAAACTTTCTAAGCAAGGATTTAGCATACTTGCTTTGATGAATGAATACTCTTTAATCAGTTTGTAGTATTCCCATGCCCAGAAAATAATGTAGAAGTCCAAGATCAGACATCTCATATCTCTACATTGTTTCTCTTTTAAATTCACTAAGCATCCTTTTACTGCTGCCAGTATATACAATGTCATCAACATAGATTGAAACAATGATCAAGTTACCTTCCCTATCAGACCTTGTATACAAAATAGCTACACTTGTGCTCCTTTTGAATTTGCACATAGAGAGATATGCATCAATCTCACTATACTAGGCCCTTGGTGCCTGCTTTAATCCATATAAAGCTTTTCTTAATTTGTAGATTTTATGCCCCGCATTCTTTACTTCAAACCCCTCAAGCCGCTCAACATATACATCTTCTTTAAGCACACCATTTAGGCATGCTGACTTAACATCCAACTGGAACAGCTTCCACCCTTTTTGTGCTGCAAGTGTAATAAGAGTTCAAATTGTATCTAACCTTGCTACTGGTGCAAAGGTTTCATTGTAGTCAATTCTAAATTTCTGTGCATATCCTTTTGCCACAAGTCAAGCCTCGTGTTTTTGTATTGTTCCATCAAGATGAAGTTTGGTTTTGTACACCCATTTCACTCCTATAACAGGTTTTTCAATCGGTCTCTCCACCAAGTATTGTTCTTCTTTATCATTTCTAGCTCTTCCTTCATAGCTTTTTGCTAGGCTTTATCTCCAGTTGCTTCTTGGTAATTCTCAGGTTCTATGATGCACATGTGACACCTTGCATATATGTCTTCCAAGGTTTTTAATTTTACTGGAGTAGAGCTAGGTGAAGATTGTTGGTTGCTATCACTACCAATGTTCTTAGTTAACTCACCAGCTGTAGCGTTTGGTTGGAAACATTCAGCATTATCAGGTTAGGTTACACCAGATTGTTCTTCAGAGTTTTCACCTTCAGCTTCATCTCTTCAAGGTTGAGAGGCATTTGCATTGATTTCATCTGATTTCTTCCCCAACTCCATGACTTATCCTCACTGAAGATCACACTTCTTGGGAGAATAATCTTTTCAGATTTTAGATCATACACTCTATACCCCTTTTCACAGCTTCCATATCCCATAAAAACTCCCTTTCCAGCTTTTCTATCCCATTTCTGCCTTAGAGATGATGGGATATGTGTGTAGCACAAACAACCGAACACTTTCAGGTGCTTGACTCTTGGCTTTCTTCTTATAAAGGCTTCAAATGGAGTTTTTTCAATAACTGATGTTGTGTAACATCTGTTTTGAAGATACACGGCTGTACTCACAGCTTCTGCCCATAAAATCATTGGCATTTCTTTCTCTGTTAACATGGACCTTGCCATCTCACAAATTGTTCTTTTTCTCCTCTCTGCAACTCCATTCTGTTGAGGAGGGTATGAAACTGTCAGTTGCCTCTCCATTCCTTATTTTACGCAGAATTCTTAAAACTCATTTGAGGTATATTTACCACCTCTATCACTCCTTAGCTTCTTTAATTTATACCCACATTACAGTTCAATAAATGCTTTAAATTTCTTGAACACATTAAGTGTATCAGATTTACTCCTGAGGAAGTATACCCAACACATTCTTGAATAGTCGTTAATAAATGTGATGAAGTATCTGTCCCCCCCAACTGATTCGTTTTGCATTGGTCCACACAGGCCTGTGTGTATTAGCTCCAGTGGATAGCTTGCTCTCCATGTTTGTTCTTTGTTAAACTTCTCCCTGTGGTGTTTTCCTGAAACACAGCCTGCACACACATCTTCCACTTCTGTCAATACAGGAAGTCCGCATACCATCTCCTTCTGCTGCATCTTCTTCATGCTAGCAAAGTTCAAGTGTCCCAGTCTTCTATGCCATATCCAGGAATCCTCAATCACTGATGCTTTCCTTGCTGCAGGTGTCATGGACTCAAGTGAAAGGGGAAAGCATTGATTTCCTCCCATGATCACTATTACTACAACATTGGTGAGACTTTCATCATCAAATATCACTGCTTTGTTACCTCCAAAAAGGATATAATAACCATGCTCCATCATCTAGCCTACACTCAATAGGTTTTCATCCAATCCGAGAACAAGCAGCACCTCTTTTATGTATCTCTTCCCATGCTGAGTCTCCACAACCAATATGCCTTTTCCAGTTACTTGCACAAGGTCTTTAGAGCCCATCTTTACTTTGCAGGTCACTGTTCTATCAATGTTGATTAGTTTAGATTCTTGAGATGTCATGTGGTTGCTGCAGGCACTGTCTACAAACCATACCTTTCTATCTTGCAAGCTTGTAGAATGGCAAGTGATTAGTAATTAAAAGTGCATTTTTATCAAGGTTTTATATTATCATTTTGCGCTTAAAGTATCAATAACTCAACTAAAACATGTTTTATAATAACATACCTAATAATATAAGATACCTTTAATTTATGGTAAATGTTCATCTTATATGTAGGCCTATCACATAAAAGAAAGGATTGATTGATGAGTTTAAGTATTGAAATTGAAAGGACAAAGAGAGGGCCAAACTTAGTAAAGAGATGTTGGTGCAGTCCAAATTGGTACACTATTCTATAATTGTGTCATATCTCGAGTTCTAGATGTTCAAATGACCTTAATTTTTTGGACAGATTCGGTATGACATAGGCCTACAACTTTCATGTGAAGTTCAAGATTTAAAAAAAGCCATTTTAAAGTCCAAATTATAGCAACAACAGAGAAGTCCGAATCTATCCTGCAGCCCAGATACTGTTCAGTGTTCAACCCATATCTCGAGTTCTAGAAGTCCAAATGACCTCAATTTTTTTTGAAAAGATAAAACAATTTCCTATAACTTTCATGAGTACACGTGGTTCCAGTTCTGATGTTAGCAATGACGTTTTATTTAGACAAGAAGATAAGGATTTTCACAAAGTCAAGAGTTGACCACCCACTCAACAATTAGTCATCAAATCAATAGTTTCAAATTTTAGCCTATAAAAGGAGGCATTTTCCATGTATTTAGGGGTTTGGTTGTTTAGATCAAGAACTTGCTCTTGTTTTCTCTCTTTATATTTTTTTATAATTCTTAAGTTTTGCTTTCATTAATATCTTGTTTATGCTTTTTATTTCCTTTCCTTTACTTAGTTAACTTGTATCTTATTTATGTTCTTATTTTATTTATTTATGTTTCTCTTCTTCATTATGTTTAGCTAAGTTTATTATGTCAAGGTGAAAAGGTTACAATAATGCTGTAAGAATAAGTATGGTGTAAACTCAACATGGACCTTATTGTTTAATATTAATATGTCTTATCTTTTTATCTTATTAATTCTCAATACCTTGCTTGTTAAATGGTTAATCTAGATTTGTGTTGTATAACACTTGGTACAATAAATGCTTGGCACTCTCATAGCCCAACCGTATAACCTACACCTATGCTATGAAAGAAACTTGATTTGTTGTTAATATAAGTTAGTATCATGAATTCCTGACAATATTTAAAAGTTTGGTGTTACTTAAATAAGATAATTAATATGATCATGTTAACAATTTATAATGAGCTCTTAATGACAAATCATCAGATTGAAACCTCCTTTGTGTGTGGTTTCCAATTGAATAATAAGAGTTTATACTATACTTGTTTGAAATACCATTAGTGGATCCTCTAACCTTGACATTTGTTTTTATAATTGTTTAATCCTTACATTAATCTTCCATCTCAAAGTTCTCATCAACTTCGTCTTCTTCTTCTTCTTCTTCTTCATTATTATTATTATTGTTGTTGTTGTTGTTGTATTATTTTTGTCTATAATTTATACAATTAACCTTCTTGTGGTTTGACCCCGGTCTTACCGGGTTATTTATTACTTCGACACTCTTACACTTGGGAGAAGGCATCAGCATAGAACATGGTTCCAGTGGTGACTCTTTCTTCTTTTGCATAATTTGCTAGTTGTTTATGACTGTAACTTTCATAGTCTTTTGCAATATGGCCAAACCAATTGCATCTTCCATATCTTGGTTTCCCTTTGTGTCTACACAATCCAAAGTGTTGCTTATGACAGACTTGACACTGTGGTTTTACACTTGCTTGACTACTTCCCCAAGTAGTGTTGTTCCAACTTGAATTGTTATAGTTGTTTAAGTTTCTGTTTGGAGTTCAATTTGATCCCCTCCTGTCTTGTGATTGCCATTTTTTTTGTACATCTGCCTTGGAAACCCTCATGTGAACTGTAGGCTTGATTGTTTCCAACTTTTAAACTGCTAAAGGCTTTCTCTATTCCTGTTAACTTGTTCCTTTCATCATGCAGATCCTCTCTCTTATCATAGACTTTGACAGATGCAATGACCTCTTATGCTCTTAGAATATCAAGGTCTCGTGTCTCTTCAATGATAGACACGATGGACTCATTAGCAATTTTTGCACAATTCTGGTTTCTGATACATCTTCTCCTAATGATTTCAGGTTATTCACAGTTGCAAAGAATTTACCTAGATATCCATCTAAGCTTTCACCTTCTAACATTCTCATGTATTCAAAGTCTACTCTAACTACTTGAAGTTTAACAGCTCTAACTTTTTATCTCCTCTAAATTCTCTGCTTAAAATGTCCCAAGCTCTTTTTGCAGTCTTCTTGTTTCTTATGCGTGGGAAAAGATCATCTGTTAATGCTCCTTGTATGAAGCTTAATGCCTTTGCATTCTTAATTTTGTTTTCTCTGGAGGTAATGGATGTTTGCAAAGTAGTTTGCTCAGCTTCACTCTCTTCATCGCTTGATCCATCTGCAACCTCAAGTGATTGTTGAGGTTGTATTCCAACTTCTATTACATCCTATAGATCAAATGCTATGAGGATTGTCTCTATTTTTACATCCTAAAAATCATAATTTGTTCCATTGAACTGTGGAGTTCTTAGATATCCTCCAGCAGAGCTTGATCCTACCATTTTTGAGTAACCAATAGTTTAATCAATATGTTTTCACAGTTTACGCCCCTCTCAAGAATTGGTTTTAATGCTCTGATACCATATTTGATTTTCAGGTTTCTAAAGAAGAGTTTTGTAGAGAAGATGAGAAGAATTCTTGTATTATGTTCTACTTCTTTTTCCAGTGCAGGAATCCTGCTTTTATACACATTACATGTAATTAATAATAGAATCCTAGATTTTAGGAATCAATTCATCTCAACCATTCATCAATTGAGGGCTACGATTCTTACACATGTAAGAAACGATTTGTAACAAAAATTAACAGAAAAAACAACTATAACTGCTTTAACTGCCTTTAACTGTTTTTAATTGCTGTAACTGCTTTTAACATAAACTTCTTCCATTTCTTTATTCTTCTTGTTGTAACCACAGGATTTACTTCTAAGGCTTTAAAAACAAGTAACCAGCTTAACTTTCAACATGAGCTTGCTCTGTAACAGGTGCCGGAGAATGTCTTCTGTGCGAGGGACGCAAGATGAGTTGCATGCTGTATTTTTTTTTTTGTAAATAAATTCATGATTTGTCATCGGGTTCTTACTAGTGATCTGTAGCCTCTACATTCTTCTTACCGTGTGGCTATTCTTAATAAAAAATCAAAGGTTTGAAGAAGCACCATTGCTTGATTTGCTGGCCTAGACAACCGCGACAAATCATTTGCTCAGCTGGGTGGAAGTTATTTCCTGTACTGAGAAACAAAAAAGCGTGACTTACCAGTTCTGGTTCCCAGACCACATATTGCATTGTTTTTCCTTGACACAGTCGTGTTTTTTTTTCTTTAGTAATCGATACCAACATGATTGATGTGTTGAAGAACAAATTTCTCCTCAAGATGGTTAGGTTTGTTGGCGAGGGCTTACTTCTTGATCTTGACATTTTGGAAGCTTCTTCAATGCTTGATCATTTAGCTAGCAGACATTTTTGGCCCTTCCTCAGTCGTGTAATGAAGAAAGAAGAACTTGCAATATTGCAATAAGTCAATTGTTAACTAAAGTAACCCAAGTTTGATATAATCAAGGGAGGAGGGATGGTAAAGGCTTGGGAGGGCTATCATTCAGGTCAAGATTTTATCAATATTTTTTGACTAGTTTTACGTAAAAATAAATTCATAATTCTTCATTGAGTTATCAAAAAATTCTGAAAATTTACGTGGAGCCTTCTAATATGATGCTTTAGCTTGGGTTAAAATTTCAGAAATTTTGGAGAAATTCAGAAATTTGATGAAAAATCACAATTTAACCAGTTTTATGTTATTGGACGTAATTTTCAATCCGACCATCAGATTGAACTGAAAGTTTACGAGAAATCTTCAAATATATTGAATAAAATCTGGTTAAAATTTTAGGATGAATGGAGCTTGGTAGTGTTAACAAAAAAAAAAAAACCGTCAAATAAAAGCAAAACAACTCATTAAGGGTAAAATAGTTATTTACTATTAAAAAATAAAATAAATCAACTCTTTCATTCTTTTATATGTTGCTGACTGGGCAGAAGTATAATAGACAAAGAAAGAAAAAAAAAAGCAAGAGAGAAAAAGAGAAAAGTAAGGGAAAAACATACAAAAAAATCCAAAGAAAAAAAAGAAAAAGTGAGAGAATAACTTGTAAGCTTACCAAGTCTAACTCATAAAACACTAATCTAAGAAAGAATCAAGTGAAGGAAGGAGCAATTGAGAGAGAGAAAAAATTTAATTACTTTATTTTCCAGTTAACATGATATTGTTATTTTATTCCGATTAAGAGGTTGTTACAATATCACAAAACATCGAAAAATATGACTTTAATAATAAGTTTATTTTTACTTTTATTTTAGTTTTATATACTTTCAAATTTATTTTTTAATATTTTAGGTAGTGTTTTTGAATTAAAACTTTACTATTAACTTCAAAAATTTATATATATTAATTAATAATTAATTTTAAAAAATAATTATATATTTATTTAATAATCTAGGACATGAAAAATTCCTAGCTCGGAAATAATTTAGGTTTATCGTAGACAATGGACAAAACTTGATGTTGTTGTCGCAGAATGTAACATCACACAAATAGTTTAAGCTTCCAGTAAATTTCCAGCAATGGGAGATGCCTGCAATAAAGCCCCGGAAAGGGGCCTTTGCAAAGATAACATAGAGTGGAACACCAGCTCTTTGAGAATTCCAAACTCCAATAAAAATATGCTTTTGAATCATCAACATCATTATATGGTTTTTATTTTTTTTCAGCTTTAGGATTTTCTTTCTTTTCCCCTCTAATTTGATTTTAAATTAATTTAAAGGGATTGATTAGATGTATGTGTTTGATGCTTGTGGATATTTAATTTCAATTGAGATTGATTGAAATAGATAAAAAAAATGTTATATTTTTTGCAAAGATATTGTCTAGTTTTTAAATGCTTTTTCTAACAAGATTGTAATATTTTTAACTTTTTTTTCTTTTATATTTTAATTAGTTGTTTTTCTATTTATAAACATCTATTTTAAATATTACTTGATTTAATAAGAAATTAATTAAAAAAAATCTTTAAATACAACCAAGTTCATATTCTACTTTACAAGATTATATATCTTGATCTATCTATCTCTTAACTTTTCAAATTTTAATCATCATTAATAATTTATTTTTATTTATTTATTTATTAATACATATAATTCAAATATACGGATTCTCACTTTGATCTACTACTAACTACATTGTCTCCGAATAAATTACCTGCTGTAATTTATGGAGTAATATCATTAGTAGCATGTGTGCGTGTGTGTTATTAATAATCTCCTCGTACATAGTATAGAGTAGCTAAAACACGTCTCATTTATTTGGTTAGTGCCTGATAAGAAGGTAATTAGCCGATGGGTCAAACCCATAATGCTCCGGCATGTTTAAGCATTGGGATTAAGGAACGACTAAGGTGAAGGCTCATCACCTCATTGGCTCCACCAACAATCTCACCGCCGATGAACACGGCCGGCAACGTTGGGCATCCAGCCCTTGAGAGTGCTTGCTCGATTTCCCTTCCTCCGGGCACCTCATCAAGCTCATGGACAGCCGGGTTCACCCCAAAGTCACAGAAGAGAGTCTTGATGGTGTGGCACATACAGCATGTGCTCTTGCTAAAGATCACCACTGGCCTCTCCGATGCCAACTTTGTCACCTTCTCCATTTCCAAATCAGCCGTCGAGCAGGAAGTTAGGTTAAAAAGCTGAGCACAATAATGCCCAATGAAACAGTGGTCGGAAATGATGTAGCTAGAGAGCAGTGTGAGCTAGGAAGCTGTTGCGAGGTGCTTGACTCCATGAGACTCGTATTGTATATATAGGGTAAAATTCTGGGGAGGGCGTTGTTGGGTGGATTGGCGTTGGCAGGAACGTAGCAAAGAGAAAAAGATTTGATTTTGAAGAAAAAGAAGAATGTTCTCTTAGATATTTGGGTCGGTTTCGAAAATCACCAATTGGTTGTTGCATGACCCAAATGCAAGCGTTTCACCGTATCAAAAGTAATTGCACGATGCCACTTTTTTGGTATTGCGTTGTAAATAGGAATTAGATAAGATTTTAAAAATAATAATAAAAAATTATTTCAAACACCGCAAATATCCTTAAAGAATCTTTCGTACGGAAATGGAGACGTGTTCTTTGTACGGTTGCTTAACATTTATCATAGTAGTGACGCCATGCATGTAATCTTTCTTACACATGCACGCTTTTTTTCTTTTTCTTTTTTATTTTCGAACTCCTATATATCCAAAGTGCATTTTGAGGAATTCCCTTAACATGGAGGCATTTGTGCCGAGCCGGAGAAAGGAGCTGAATCTATCCAGTTGGGACCTTTCTCAGACTGCATTAACATTCGCATCAAATTCATCAAGAGTGGACCTTTCACAAAGCCTCCCCTCGCTTTCGAGCACATAGGTTTTTTCGTCGATTAAAGTGATCGACCGTGCATGAAACGAAGAGATAAATGCCAAGAGGTCCCAGCACCATCCTTTTTTTTTTTTTTTCTATTGATATTTTTCACGTCACAGTCTGCTTTTATCTATTTGTTTTCAGTTGAATTACTTTATTTTCTTCAAGCAGATACAAGTATAAGAAAAATACTTAATTCTAAACTGTTAATTAAGTGATTAAGAGTAAGAAAAAATTGGAGCTTTTATGTCCAAAGGCAGCTCCCATCATTCCATATAAAGAATCACTGCAATTATGAAAGTAATCAAGTAGATTACTGAAATATGATTTTTTTTTCTTATAATGATAGAAAGATTCATTGAAAACTCATGCTAGCCTATTAGGCGATGGCCACCATGAAAAGTTAAAGAATTTACATAAAGAAGTGCCAAAAAAGAAAAGAAATAGAAACAAAAGAGTTACTATACAAACATTTGACAACGTTGTCTTTTGATATTTTTCCAGCTTAAAATGCAGCTAGCACTGATATGAAAATCATTACTCGTGTAAAAAAATTGAGATTCTCAATCTCTTAACCAAACAGATAATCAATGGAGTGTCAGAGAAAAATATAAGTTTAAATTTGGTTTAACATCATTGAAAACCAAAATTTTCTGGTTAACCAAATGCTCAAAGGAACACCAAAAAAGAGTAGATGCAATGCCTTCCTTTAAAACCTGTCTTTAATCATCATTGGCCATTGCTGCAGTAGCTCATCAAGTGTGTGTGAAACATACCAATAGATTCCTCACCATGAAAAAAATTTGGTCCATAATTTTAATGCAAATTGACAGCGAATCAATATATGATCTGAGGTTTCTATAATTGTTGTACAAAATGGACAAAAAGACTGATCCGAGGATTAGAGATGACGATTAAATAAGAAAGATCTTGTGCATAGTTTATGTTAAATGGCCAACCAAATAATAGTTAGAATCTTTGGAGGAGCCGCAGACTTTCAAACCTATGAATGAAAAAAAATATGATTCACTACATTCACTATCAGATTTAATAGTTTTACCGAAGAAAATTTCTGTTAATATTTACGCTCATAATTCATCGATACATATTTTACTAACAGGATCATGTAATTTATGCTATTGCGGTTAAAAATATACTGATGGATTACAGACAGACAAAGCATGTAAAAAAATAAAATAAAAAAAATACCCGCTTCATTCCATCAATATCTCTTTAGGTAAATTTAACATATTATCGACAGGAAAATCATATATAATGCCATCGATGTTTTTATTTGTCCATCGGTAAATATAATATATCATCGATATAATATCATCTATAATTCTGTTGGTGAGTTAATAGTAGCAGTGATATTTGTAGTAATTCTTTTCCAACTCTCTCTAGAATACACCGACGAAGTTGTTTAGTTAGTAACCCCACCAGTAGTAGTTTAAAAATATATTTAAGAAAAAACATATTAAATAGAAGTAGAAAAATAATTAAAATAATATAAAAATCAAATATTTATTACAAATTTAAACATTTGGACGTTCAAATACAATAAATCTAAAATAAAAACGAAGCTGGAGGACGAGGAGGCTTGTCGTCGCCAGAATCATGAGGCCAATTAGGGGTGCACATGTACCACCCATCTGTGATCTCATCTCCATTATTATCAACGGAGTTTTTCATAACTAATAGTGAGTTGTTCATATTTTTTTTTATTAAGATGGGTCGTCCGAGCCTATACTTGTTGTTCTACTATCGACGTAAACTTTAAAGTTTGAGTGCTTAAAATCAATTACGAATATCCAACAGTCGAACTACAAGCCGTTTGCAAGTTCTCGACCATAATGTTAGAGAGTTTGTACTCCCAATTTCTATTAAGTCAATAGGATGATCATGCATTCAACCACAAATCCAGATCGAGATTTAAAAGGATGGAAGGATCGTCCATGTATCTCTCATTCAATCAGCTGTTATATGTGTCTTGGAAAGAAAAAAATAAATTCATCAAATTCAAGGAAATAATAAGATAAGAAAAAAAAGATTGAAAACCAACATACCTCGATCGGGCTTGGCTCACGTCTAAGAATCGTGGCCTGCAAGATAAAAAATGTTATCAGTTAAATATATTTATAAAAAAAACTAATAAAAAATGGATGTAATAAAAAACAATTCTACCATTTGCTTCGTATGCGAAACGAACGGAACCGTGAACAAGCGGATTCTGATTATTTGCACCGGACATTGATTATTGTGTGAAACACGTGGACGTCATGTGTTGAATGTATCCTGCCCATACAACCTCTAAAACTTATAAAGGTCTGAAATCCTTTCAAACCATTACATGATTCTAGCCTGAAAACTCTAGTTGATGGATGTTTTAATTGAAAATTTTTGAAAAATTAATAGTAAAATTAATATAAAAAATAGTTTGGACAAAAAATTGAAACTACCTACATAGGAAGTAGTTTTAAGGTGTGCCCTAAAATCTTACAAATTTATTCAAAACAAATAGAAGGTTGATCATTATAGGTGATGGATGTATATTTTACCAGTGCACATGTATGCATGGTGAATGTTGGGGTACAAGAATATATATGCACATGCATTACATACTTGGCCAGCATATACGGCTAACGTGAGAGAGAGAGAGAGAGAGAGAGAGAGGATAAGATCCTCAGGAAGAAATAGTGTAGGCGGCGAGTGGAAAAAGAATGTAAGCTTTATGCACAAACGATAAAGAAGAAAGCAAAATGCAAGCGATAGATCGCCCGCGAGGACGGATCGTGGCATCACATTCACAGATTAGGGTTTTTGTGTTGTTGAGGCACACTTTACAAATGGCTGCATTCTCCATATATATTCCTTCATGTGCAAAAGATGTATAGATAAAGTGAAAGGGAGACGAGCATATGTTCATTTAGCTAGCAGACATTTTTGGCCCTTCCTGCTCTGTAAATTATGTCGACAGTCGTGGAATGAAGAAAGAAGACCTTGCAATATTGCAAATATCAATTGTTAACTAAAGTAATTTAGGTTAATCGTAAACAATGGACAAAGTAACATCACACAAATTGTTTAAGCTTCCAGTAAATTTCCAGCAATGGGAGATGCCTGCGACAAAGCCCCAGAAAGGGCCTTTGCAAAGATAACATAGAGTGGAACACCAACTCTTTGAGAATTCCAAACTCCAATAAAAATATGCTTTTGAATCTGGTATATCTGCAGTATAATATGGATATCATTGCAATTAATAATTAATTATAACAAGGGAGGGTGCATCCTTGTGATCAAATCATCAACGTCCTTATATGGTTTTTTTTTTTTTTTTTTTTCAGCTTTAGGATTTTCTTTCTTTTCCCCTCTAATTTTATTTTAAATTAATTTAAAGGGATTGATTAGATGTATGTGTTTGATGCTTGTGGGTATTTAATTTCAATTGAGATTGATTGAAATAGAAAAAAAAATTGTTATATTTTTTGACAAGATATTGTCTAGTTTTTAAATGTTTTTCTAACAACATTATAATATTTTTTCTAATGTTCGTAAACATTGATTTGTGCAACTCTACATAATACTTTTTCTCTCTTATATTTTAATTAGTTGTTTTTCTCTTTATAAGTATCTTTTTTTAATTGTTGTTTGATTTAATAAGAAATTAGTTAAAAAATCTTTAAATACAATCGAATTCATATTATTTTTTATGAAATCATATAACATGATTTATATTTATCTTTTAACTTTTCACTTTGAACTTTAATGATCGTTGTTAACTCATTTTTATATATTTACTTATTAATACATATTAAGTAATAAGCTAAAGAGTGTGGGGAATTCATTGTTCACCTACACCCCATGTACTGTGGATTATAATAGTAATCCATAGTGCATTCCTCTTTTTTTTTTTTTTACTTTTTTGTTTTTTTTTCACCTTTGTTTTCCAACTTTCCCCCTTTTTTTGTTTTTTTTCTTTTTTCAAAATTACTTTCCTTTTTTCCCCCAACTTTCCCCTCTTTTTTTTGTTTATTTTATTTTCAGAATTATCTTTGTTGATTTTACTTTTTTAATATTGAGCTGGTTAAAAATTTTGCTTTATAATTATTTCCTTTAAAATACTGTGGATTGCTACGGTGTTTTTCCACATGATTTTTCTATTTTATTTTTTTATTTTTCAAAATTATATTTGTTGATTTTATTTTTTTAATATTGAGCTCATTGAGAATTTAGTTTTGTAATTTTTTTCTTTAAAATATTATTGATTGCTACAATGTTTCTCTACACTTTTTTGATTTTATTTTTTAATAGTAAACTGGTTAAAAATTATAGTTATAATATGTGAGAAAAACACTGTAACTTTCCTCATAAATTACTGTAAATTGCCATAGTCTTTTTTCTCTCATGGTTTTTTTTTCAATTTCTTTTGTGTTTTCTTTTTTTATAATATTTGTTTTCAAAATTATTTTTGTCAATTTTATTTTTTAATATTGAGTTGGTTAGAATTTAACTTTGTAACAAAGCTTAATTATGTGGGGAAAACATTGTAGCTATCCTCATAAAACACTATGGATTGTTAGAGTGTCTTTCAACATGATTTTTTTTTCTTATGATTTTTTCAAAATTATCTTTGTCAATTTTATTTTTTAAATATTGAGTTGGTTGAGAATTACAATTATAAGTCATTACAAATAAAGTTAAATCATATGGGGCAGCACTATAGCTTTCATCACAAAACATTGTGAATTGCTACAGTGTTTCCAACATGGTTTTTTTTTTCTATTTTTTTTGTTATTTTTTTTCTAAAATTGTCTCTGTCGATTTTATTTTTTTAATATTGAGTTTCTTAAGAATTTTGCTTTGTAATTTATTTTTTCTTTAAAACACTATGAATTGTTGTAATATTTTCCCACATGATTTTTTTATGATTTTTTTTAAAATTATCTTTGTCGATTTTTTTTTTAATATTGAGTTGGTTAAGAATTATAATTACAATAAAGCTAAATCATATGGGAAAAGCGTTGTAGCATTTCTCACAAAACACTGTGGATTGCTATAATATTTCTCTAAATGATTTTTTTTTATGATTTCTTCTAAAATTATCTATGTCGATTTTATTGGAGAAAGAACTGTACTTTTCCTCACATAATATTGTCAATTGCTACAACATTTTTCCTCATGTGTTTTTTTCCTTTCAAAATTATCTTTGTTGGTTTTTTTTTTAATATTAAGTTGGTAGAGAATTTAGCTTTGTAATTTTTTTTGCTTTTTATTAACAGTAAAGCTAAATCATATGGCGAAAACACTATATTTTTCCTAACAAAACAGTTAAGTTATGTAGAGAGATTGAATTAATGTATATTGTGTTGGACTACAAATCACAGCAGCCCTTCCTTGATATTTATAACATTAGGGTTGTGTACAATACAAGGGTGGAATTTACTATACATGATAATTATTCCTATACAAGGTATTTACATATATATAGGACTCTTTCCATAATATGCCCCGTCAAGCTGAAGGTGGAGACTCCACCCGAAGCTTGGATCGAAAGAAACCAAACGAAACTAGAGGGAGAGGTTTGGTAAGAACATCAGCTAGTTGATCCTTAGAAGAGATGAATCGTACCTGAATTTCTTTCTTAGCAACGCGATCACGAATGAAGTGATAATCAACTTCAACGTGTTTAGTACGTGCGTGAAACACTAGATTGGCAGACAAGAAAGTGGCCCCTAAATTATCACACCATAATGTAGTGCTGGGTGAAAATGGAAATCGTAGTTCTGACAATAAAGAGCGAATCCATAAGATTTCAGCAGTACCATCAGTTAAGGCCTTATATTCAACTTCTGTAGAGGATCTAGCAACAATGCGTTGTTTTCCAGATTTCCAGGAAATAGGAGTGGAACCAAGGTACACAAGATAACCACCTGTCAATTTTTGATCGTCAATACTACCAACCCAGTCAGCATCAGTAAATCCATGACGAGACAAGGAGGAGTCCCGAGTAATATGCAGACCAAAGGAGGCTATAGCCTGAAGGTAACATAAGATGCGTTTAACTGCCGCCCAATGGTCCTCAGTAGGAGCATGCATAAACTGACACACCTTGTTCACTGCATAGCAAATATCAGGTCTAGTGAAAGTAAGGTACTGTAGAGCACCAACAATCTGTCTATACCATGTTGGGGTAGAGTGTATAGTGCCAGGCATGGATCCCAATTTAGACGAGGAAGACAACAGAGTATCAATTGGTTTGCTAGAAGTCATACCTGCTCGTTGGATAATGTCTAGTGTATACTTGTGTTGACCGAGTAAGAGACCCATAGAAGTCAATTTAACTTCTATTCCTCGGAAGAAGTGAGCCGACCCTAAGTCCCGAAGCTTAAACTCTGAACTCAACAAAGTAATCAGTCGTTGAAGCAAGGCCAAGTCACTCCCAATTAATAGAATATCATCAACATACATAAGCAGATAGATCATTGCACCACCGAAGGAGAGAATAAACAGAGAAGTATCAACCTTGGATGCCTGAAATCCAATGGAGATGAGAAACTCACTTAACCGATTGTACCATGCTCGAGGTGCTTGTTTCAACCCATACAGAGATTTATGAAGACGACACACATAAGATGGAAGTGTAGGATCAACAAATCTAGGTGGTTGTGCCATGTAAACTTCTTCATGAAGAATGCCATTCAGGAAGGCATTTTGGACATCTAACTGATGAATTTTCCAACCATGTGTGACAACAATCGTGATCACAAGTCTAACAGTGGTAGGCTTAACAACTGGACTAAATGTCTCCAAGTAATCAATCCCCTCTTGCTGCGTGAAACCGCGGGCAACCAACCATGCTTTATATCTGTCAACTCGACCATCGGCGTGCTGCTTAATCTTATAAACCCACCTACTGCCTACCACATTCATGGATGGATGTAAGGGCACTAGTGACCAAGTGTGATTACCATGAAGTGCCTTGATTTCCTCTGTCATAGCATTATGCCAAATCAAGTACCGGTTGACATCCTTGAAAGAAAGTGGTTCCTGTTTTGGTAGAGAAACTACCCGGGAGGCAGGGGAGACACTAAAATTTGCTGTCTGGGATACACGTGGGCGAAGTATCATGGAGTGGGTGCGGGCAGCAGGAGGGGGAGTGGCAGACTCACTGGCCGTAGCTTGCTGAAGGGAGAATTAAGAGAAATCAACACATAAATTAAGTCCAGGAGAGGAAATAGATGAAGAACCTGGCGATGAGGAGCTTAATACAGGGCCAAGTTGAGAAGAGGAAACAACAGGTAAGACAACCAAAATCTTTCACTGCTGGGGAGATGAACAGGGGAGCTGATAGGGGAACCAACAGGGGTGACCTCAACGTTTTATTCACTACTGGTGGGAACAACAAGAGAGACGACAAATGAACCAATAAGAGAGAATGGCAAGTCTGAACCTGTACTTGAGGAATGATCATGACAGTGATATGCAGGTAATGGTAAGGGTGCCCAAAGGGTTGTGTTATGTGCAAGGGGGTGTTGGGTGAGTGTTTGGATATAATGATGGGATGGGCTGTAAAGTAGCAGCAGGAGGTTGTATGGGTGAATCTACAATCTGTTCAGTTTTGTCAAAAGGGAAAACAGTTTCATGAAAACAAACATGACGAGCAAGATAAATACAGTTTGACGACAAATCAAGACATCGATATCCTATGTCGCACCCGACATTGCGGCGGCCCTAAAAATTAATTCTCTTGAATTAATGGAAAAAAGAACAGATTTCTGGCATCCGGTTCTTTTAAGGGAAATTATCTTGTTTGAGGAGTCGCCACCTAGTATTATGGTCATTAGGAAACCTAACTGGTCAACAGAGATTCTAAGGTTCGGGATTGGTTACGTAAAAGGAAATATATTGTCACCCCTTAAACGTTCTGCTTAAGGCAAACTGCATTGATGGTTCTGTCTTAAATTGCTAAATGTTTATTAGTTTATGCTATGATGATTTGTTTAAATATTCCTGACTCTGGCGCCAGTGAATATTCGAGCTCGAATAATTCCAACTCTAGCGTTGGTAAAAATTCGTAGCTACGAAAAAAAAATTTAGATCAATATTTTTTATTCCCTACACTAGCATCCGTGGATAAATAAATAAAAAACAAATTTATTTTTTTTGCATGCATATATTTTTTTATTTTTCTAGCTAAATAAAATAAAATACAACGAATAAAAATAATATAAATTTAAACTGATATTTTTATTCCTGACTCTGGCATCAGTGAATAAACCAATAAATTTACATTATTTTTATTCATGATATATTTTTTATTTTTTCTACTTTTTTTTATTTTTCTGTTTTTTTATTTTTTTTTATTTTTTTGGGGGCTGGGCCCAGCTCAGCCCACATGGGCTGGGCTGGACCCAGCCAGCCCAGCCCTGTCACTGGCCCAAGCCAGTGACCTGGCTGGGCAAAAATCAAAGAAAGCACGCGTGAAGTGATTTCACGCGTGCATGAGCAGATTAGTGGAAGTAAGTTTTAGAATGTGTGAATTAAAATTCAAAGCAAACAGTAGCCGATGAATTAAAATGAAAAGCGGGGAAAGAGAAGTTTGCTTACCTGATCTGCTGCTCCTGAAGACGAAGACGATGGTGATGACCGGTGAGCTCTAGCTGGCAGACGCTACTTCCTCTCCTCTGTTCCTTCTTGTACGTTGTTTTTTTCTTTCTGTGTTGGATCCCTCTGCTCTGTCTCTTCTGTGCGTCTTCTCCCTGCTTGCTCGTGTTCTCTGTTTTTCTTTGTTAGTTCGCAGTCTTCTGCGTCTCAGTCTCCGTTTTGTTCTTCTCTATGTGTTTCCTGTTGTCTTCGGTTTATACTTCTTCCCTTTTATTCCTTCCTTTTGTTTACTCAGCCCAGTCCCCTCTTTCTTCACGCGTGAGGCACGAACGCCTCTGTTTCTTTGAGCAGGAACAGGGGCAAAAAATTTTCTCCCTTCTGTATAATTTCCCTCTCGGTTTTGCCCTCCCTTCGTGGCTTTTTCTTCTCCTCCCCGGTCCCCCTAGTTTTTGTGGTTTTTCGAGTCTGGGTTTTAGCTTCTCCTTCTCTTTTGGTTCTGCTCTTTTCTCCTCTCTCTCTCTAACTCTCCAACCAGCCCTGTTCTTCGGGTTCCCTCAGTTTATATAGAGCCCGGCGGGTTGGTAACAGGCGGTAGGCTGAGGGTCGACCACCATTAAGGCGGCCATAACTGAAGCCAACGGACGACCATTACTGCTGCAACGTTCGGCCTCCTTTACTGCGGCAACGGCCACTGGCTTAAAGGAAGAAGATGAACAGTCGACAACGTCTTCAAAACGACGCCGTTTGGAGATAAAAAGGCCATTTTACATTTTAGCCCATGCAGTTTTAAAATTCTTATAATTAAGCCCCTGGTCTAAACTGTAATTGGCTTCCTGCATTTGAGCGCCTTTTTCAATGTAATCCTTGGATTTTAATTACACAATTTGGGCCCCAAACGTTAATATTTCTTCAATTAAGTCCCTGATTTCATTAATTTAATTAAATCCAAGTCCAATTAAGTCTCAAAACTTATCAATTCTCCAATTAAACCCTTAATTAAATTAATTAAATCAATTCCAAGCTTAATTAAGTCTCAAAACTTATCAATTCTCCAATTAAATCCTTGATTGGATGAATTAAATTAATTCCAAGCTTAATTAAGTCTCAAAACTTATCAATTTTCCAATTAAACCCTTGATTGGATGAATTAAATTAATTCCAAGCTTAATTAAGTCTCAAAACTTATTAATTTTCCAATTAAACCCTTGATTGGATGAATTAAATTAATTCCAAGCTTAATTAAGTCTAAAAATTTATCAATTCTTCAATTAAACCCTTAATTGGATTAAACAAATTAATTCCAAACTTAATTAGATTAATTTCAAATTTAATTAAACCCCAAAACTTCCAATCATGTTGCCCTTAACCCAAAATTTAATTCATTCTTCATTTATTTCATTTTACTTATTTTTTCATCGTCATTATTATTTTTTCATCAAAATTTTTTATCCTTTTCAATAAATAAAATAATAATAAAAAATAAAACTAAAATGGTCAAAAAATGGGTTATGACATCCAAAATGAGAATTGCTATATCCTAGAAAGACATAAGGGGATGAGTGAAAATCTAAGTTATGAGCATTGTACGGATGAAGGAATGGAAAGCAAAGACACTTGAAAGTACGGAGGAAAGCATAATCAGGAGTTGTTTTTAAAAGACATTCAAATGGTGTTTTATGATTAAGAACAGCAGTGGGCATTCGATTAATCAAATATATTGAACTTTCAAATGCATAACTCCAGTATTTTAGGGGAGCTTACATTGGCCAAGAAGAGTGAGCCCAGTTTCAACAATATGTCGATGACGACGTTCAACCATTCCATTTTGTTCATAAGTATACGGACAAATAACACGATGATTAATACCAATGGTTTTAAAATATGTATTGAGTTTGCGATATTCACCACCCCAATCTATTTGAACAGACTTAATTTTTAAAGAAAATTGACGCTCAACGAGGGCCTGAAATTGATGAAATATAGCAAACACATCAGATTTTGCAACCAAAGGATAAAACCAGATAAATTTGGTATGGGCATCCATAAAGATAACAAAATAGCAAAAACCATTGGACGAAAACATAGGGGAAGGATCCCAAACATCACTAAAAATTAGATCAAGAGGAGCTTGAGTTTGATGACTTGTAGTTTTTAAAGTCAGACCAGAAGATTTTCCCAAAGGGCATGCTGGACAATTAAAATTAAATTGTTTTGACGTACAGGACACCTGTTTAGTTGACACTAGAAAATTCAGAATGCATGGATTGGGATGTCCAAGCCGACGATGCCAGACAACAGTGGAAGTAGAGACACATGTAGACGAGAAAACTTGAGGCAACGACGTTGCAGACGACGCGGATAAAATATATAGACCATCTCTACTCCGACCGGAAAGAAGCACCTCCTTTGTCATGAGGTCTTTAACATAAAATAAAAATGGATGAAATTTAAAAAACACATTATTCTCAAGATAAAACTTTTGAACAGAAAGTAGAGGTTTTTTAATGTGAGGCACATGTAAAATATTGGATAAGGTAAATATGCGTTTGGGTGAACGAATTTTAGAGTGAGCAATATTAGAAATAGTGAGGCCCTTACCATCGCCAACATGTAAATGATCATTACCACAATAAGGTTCTGAGCTCGTTATACTCGCAAGGTTTGGTGTCACATGATGATTTGCACCTGTATCAAGAAACCAAGTAACATGAGCAGTTATAGGAGCATTATCAAATGCTAAATTGGCATTAGCTTGTAGATTATGAGTAGCCAATTGAGAGCACTGCTGGGCGGTATGTCCATATTCATAACACAGCTGACACTTTGTAGTTCGGTTATAGCCTCCCAATCGGTTTCCTTGTTGTCCAAACTGCTGACCAGAGCCAGATGAAAACCGGTTTTGCTGTTGTCTAAATTTTGGACCTGAACCATAACTATTAGTGCTGAAGTTTGAGTTTGAACTATAGCCATGATTCCCATGATTGTAGCTACGATTACTCTGTCTCCAACCCCCACGAATCCAGCCCCTTCTTCTAGTACTAGAACAAAACTGACGCTGCCCAAAAAATACAGATGGCTGCTGTGATGGAGTTGGTAATAAAGGAGCTGTTACAGCAGGATGAAATGATGCTTTATGGAGAAATTCATGTGTGAGGAGATGGCTATGGAGGTCTGTGTAAGAGATGGGATCAGCCTTAGTGGACAGGCTAGTTACCAGATCCTTAAAATCACTACGTAACCCCCGAAACACATACAAATTAAATTCAGCCATGGAGATTGGTTTGCCAGCAGCTGCAAGTTCATGAAATAAGGCCTTAGCCTTCTGCAAATAAGTGCTGGCAGAGTCATCGTGTTGTCATAAATCTTGGAATGCATTGTGGAGTTGCATAATCCTTGAGTTTGAAGGGGAAGCAAGGGCAGTTTCTAGCATTTTCCAGATTTCTTGAGAAGTTTTACAATCCACAACTAGATGCAGAACTTCTGTGGAGAGAGAGGATAACAGAGCACTCATGATTAAGTTATCTTGTTATTTCCATAATAAAAATGAGGGATTGACCGATGGTAAGGATGTGGCAGTAGATATAAGATGAGAGGAGGACGTGGGGAGGTGCCATCAACAAAGGAGTATACACCTTGGCCCAAGAGAAACGGTTTCATCTGCAGCCTCCAATACAAGAAGTTGGTATTGGAGAGTCGTAAGGAGATTACCTGCTGTGTATTAGAAAGAGGAATGATGGCAGACCTGTTCATGATATCTAGAGAAGAGTTCATAGGAACTATGCTAGCAGAGGCAGCCGCTAAAGAGGATTGAGAGATTGGTGCAACAGCAACACCATGTTGAAGTTCTTGGTTGTGGTTGTCCATTGTCAATAGAGAGGCAGAAGAAGACAGACAAGTGAGTGAGGAAGGAATGAGTGAAGACAAAAGCAGAGGAGAGTAACGGTCTGGAGGAGACGACCGAACAATAAACCAGAAGCGTGAAGAAAGATTTCGTTGCTGCTCTGATACCAAGTTAAGTTATGTAGAGAGATTGAATTAATGTATATTGTGCTGGACTACAAATCACAACCGCACTTCCTTGATATTTATAACATTAGGGTATTGTACAATACAAGGGTGGAATGTACTATACATGATAATTATTCCTATACTAGGTATTTACATATATATAGGACTTTTTCCATAATAAAAACATTGTGGATTGCTATAAATCATTTTGTTCAGTCTCAAAGTTTTTGATCACCAACATAAGTTTTTTTTTTCCATCACGAAATATTGGCTTCATTATACTTTTAGTTTTTATTACTTATTTAGCGCTGATTTATAATTGTAACACAGTTGAGAATAATTAGGAGGCTTAACCTAATAGTTAGCCAACCCTTTCTATATATATGAGTAGGGCAATATACAATAGTAAAGGTGGAGATTACCACATAAGAATATGACTACAGTATTTCCTATATAGTTACATTTTATAATACGCCCCCTCAAGCTGAGGGTGGAGGATCAACCTGAAGCTTGAATCTAGAAGCAGTAAACGAAGAAGCAGGAAGTGGCTTAGTGAAGACATCGGCAAGTTGATCCTGAGAGGAAATAAAATGAATCTGAATCTCCTTCTTCGCAACTCTCTTTCAGACAAAATGATAATCAATCTCAATATGTTTTGTGCGAGCATGAAATACAGGGTTTGCGGACAAATACGTGGCACCAAGATTGTCACACACACCAGATAATAGGTGCAGAAGCAGTTGGAATCT
>JAAWWB010001420.1:0-25001 GCA_018804465.1 Populus tomentosa
TTAACATGTTTTTGTTCATGTGTGTGAAGTTTTTTATGCACGGCAGCGTATTTGGGCTGAATGTGTTGTCTGTTTTTCTGTAGGAAATTTATCGAATAAAACTTCCTGGAACACCAAATATTGGAGAAGGGAAACCAGAAAATCAAAATCATGCCATAATCTTTACACGCGGTGAAGCTCTTCAAACAATCGATATGAACCAGGTACAGTTTTCCACTGGTACCTACAAGTACACATATCTTGCATTTTATACTTAAATTCTCTCTTTTTACAGGATAATTATTTGGAAGAAGCTTTCAAAATGCGGAACCTCTTACAAGAATTTCTTCGGCAGCAAGGACGGCGACCTCCAACTATACTTGGTTTGAGGGAACACATATTCACTGGAAGGTTAGTCCATTTCTCCCATAAATTAAACGAATAGATCCTGTGCCTATAGAAGGCCAAAGTCATAAATTGATGATACTTTAAACTTTCAAAAGCCACAGTGAGGTTCAGTTCACAGCTAGACTCATTTACTATCAGAACAAGAGCTAGAGAATACCGAGACAACCATTTATAAAGATGCCAGCTAGTTTATCTTTTAATTGCTTCATGCACCGGTAGCTTGTCATGCAATCATTCTTGAGACCACGGACCTAGAATCAGTCTGACCTTCAACAGTTTGGGAGACATAGCTTGATGCTCTACATGGTATAAAAGCAATTCAATGAGGAGCCCAAGCATTAAGGAATAGCCTTCAATTTATAGTCTTCAACACTAAACCAAGGATACTGGATGCTGATATTAGCAGTTCTTTAAACACTTTGCATTACTTCAAACAAACTTTGAAATGCATTACTTTGTATACCTATGGAGCTGGGGAATTACAACTAAAACCTGCTAACCTGCGTGAACCTTCGAAAGAATCTATTTACTTCTTTTCTAACTAATGAGGTTGTTATATGCAGTTACTGTTCTTTCAAATCTGAACTCTGTTGCACATACAAGTTCTTTAATACATAAAATAAGGTCAAAGGAAATGCTCACATCTTCGAAATATGATTGTTACCGAAAATTACTTTTTTTGAACATCTGATGTTTTAAAGAATCATCCATATACAGGAAAGAATGTTGTCGATTTAGATGTCATGCCATCATTTTAGATCTTGAGTCGAGAATCTTACATTATCTTCCAAACTGCAGTGTCTCATCTCTAGCTTGGTTCATGTCATATCAAGAGGCAAGCTTTGTCACCATTGGTCAAAGGCTTCTTGCAAATCCTCTCAGGTACCCGTCTCCCTATTTCTATTAACTTCTTTTTGGATCCTTTGTTATGAATCTCAGTTTCTCATACTCATCGGAGATCAGATCCAGAAAATTTAGGAAAACTGTAAAAACAAACTGCTAATAATGTTGCATTGCATTGTAGGCTCATCCATTTTCCATATATTTGCAATTCCATTCAGTTGTCCTCTCCAAGTTGTTGTCGAGGCCCTTAAATTCTATGCACAAAAGTGATTTTTACCCATGTGGTCAATCTTTACTAATTTATTCTCTTAATGTTCATCTTCTGCACAGGGTAAGGTTCCACTATGGGCACCCGGATGTATTTGACAGGTTGTTTCACATCACAAGGGGTGGCATAAGCAAAGCATCAAAAACAATAAACTTAAGTGAGGATGTATATGCAGGTACGGACCAGTACTTTCACAAGTTGCTCTCTGTGAAGGGTGATTATTCAGAGCTTCTAATGCATTATCTGCAGGATTCAATTCTACATTAAGACGGGGATGCATAACTTACCACGAGTACCTGCAAGTTGGAAAAGGTCGTGACGTAGGTCTAAATCAAATCTCCAAGTTCGAAGCCAAAGTAGCAAATGGAAACAGTGAACAAACAATAAGCCGTGACATACACCGACTTGGACGCTGTTTTGATTTTTTCCGGATGCTGTCTTGTTACTTTACAACCACTGGGTTTTACTTCAGTAACCTGGTATTTCTTTTGCACCCTGAAATAATCCTACATTCAAAGAAAGAAGTAAATTTAATGAGATTGATGTGAAGTCACCTTAAATATTTTTATCTTTGTGGAAAACTGTGCCCACATATAGGTTCATGTTCGTTAACCAAGTATCGAAGCTAGATTTTATGTTAAAAAATTACACAAGTAAACAAGCTGGTATACGTGCATGGGGGCGCATAGTAAGATAAAATTCTTTAGATTATTATGCTTATCCACTGTAGTTTGTTCTGAATTTCCTGGATTAATACCACTCAAGTTTCCCTTTCTTGTCTAGCCACATGCATATATAAGTTGTTAGCTTATGAAGAAGAATGATTCCTTGCTGTTTTTGATTTGCTAATTTATTACCGGTTCAAATGGTCTGTAGGGTTGTACGCTACATTGCTAATTCATGAACCAGATAATATATAGTTATTCTAAAGTTAAATTTAACAAGTTGTCTTATTACTCTGAAAACATTTTTATTTGTGTTGCCCTCTCCATCTCTGATATGTAAGTTTGCTCCTTGTTTGATAATTATATATTGACTCAAACTCCACATGTAAAACCTACAGATTTCAGTAATTGGAATTTATGTGTTCCTCTACGGTCAGCTATACCTTGTCCTAAGCGGTCTACAGAAGGCATTCCTACTTGAGGCTAGAGTTCACAACATACAATCATTGGAAACAGCTCTTGCCTCCCAATCATTTATCCAGCTTGGGCTTCTAACTGGCTTGCCGATGGTGATGGAGATAGGACTCGAGAAAGGATTTCTCACAGCCATCAAAGATTTCGTCCTCATGCAATTGCAACTAGCTGCTGTTTTCTTCACCTTCTCACTTGGGACAAAAATTCATTATTATGGTCGAACAATGTTACACGGGGGTGCTAAGTACCGGCCAACCGGGCGCAAGGTGGTGGTATTCCATGCCAGCTTCACTGAGATTTATAGATTATATTCACGAAGCCACTTTGTTAAAGGATTTGAGCTAGTACTCCTTTTGATTGTCTATGATTTGTTTAGACGGTCCTACCAGAGCAGCATGGCATACGTCTTAATCACTTATTCCATTTGGTTCATGTCGATCACCTGGTTGTTTGCACCATTTCTGTTTAATCCTCTTGGATTTGATTGGGAAAAGATAGTAGATGACTGGAAAAATTTGAATAAGTGGATCAGGCAGCCAGGTGGTATAGGAATTCAGCAAGATAAAAGCTGGCAGTCATGGTGGAATGATGAGCAGGCCCATCTTTGCGGTTCAGGATTGGGTGCTAGGCTGTTTGAAATACTTCTCTCTGCTCGCTTCTTTATGTACCAGTATGGTCTGGTGTATCACCTCGACATCTCCCAAAAGAGCAAAAATGTCCTAGTTTACATTCTGTCATGGTTTGTGATTTTGGCAGTTTTTCTCCTAGTCAAGGTAAATAATGCTTGCGTTTCTGGTTCCCTGGTTTGGATACATGCATTTCAACTATACTACATGATTAATATGCAGTTATGTGCTTGAAATCCTAGTTAACATCCTTGTAAGAGTTGCGTTTCTGGTTCCCTGGTTTGGATACATGCATTTCAACTCTACTACATGATTAATATGCAGTTATGTGCTTGAAATCCTAATTAACATCCTTCTAAGAGTTACATTGATCTTCAAATCTCCCACTAGTTTCCAGCAGTTAAATAAAAACATATTCCTTAACTCGATTTAGTAGGAAAGTTTAGTGTTCCCTTGAGAACTGAAGCAGCTGGTTTGAATATCCAAGGTCTCAGCTGAAATTGCAGTCTTACCATTTCAGTTTTAACATAATGTCGTGATGCTATGCAGGCTGTGAACATGGGAAGGCAACAGTTCAGTACTAATTTCCACCTAGCTTTCAGGCTTTTCAAAGCATTCCTCTTCATTGCTGTTCTGGCTATTATCATCATTCTGTCCAGCGTTTGCGACCTATCAATGAAGGACTTGATCGTCTGCTGTCTCGCATTTTTACCCACTGGATGGGGCTTGATACTGGTAAGCACTGATTTCTTCTTGAAAACACATCTATCCTGGTTCATCTGTGCTCATATTGTGGTCTGTCAGATTGCACAGGCTGCGAGGCCCAAGATAGAGGAGACTGGATTGTGGCATTTCACTAGGGTTCTTGCCAGGGCATATGATTATGGAATGAGCGTGGTGCTTTTTGCACCAGTAGCAGTTTTAGCATGGCTCCCTATCATATCAGCCTTCCAGACTCGTTTTCTTTTCAACGAGGCCTTCAACAGGCACTTGCAGATCCAGCCAATTCTTGCAGGGAAGAAGACGAAGCAGACATGATTCTTTTGATATCCCAATCTGTTCATACCATATTTGTACAGTCTTTTGCAGAGCAATTAAGAAACACATTTAAATTCATACTTTATATATCATAGAATTGTCCAGGAAAAATCATAAAGAGTAGGAGAAAAATTGATGTGTGTGTGAGAGAGATAACACATATTCTTAAATTAATAAAATAAAAGAAAGTTTGCAGAGGGATATTTGTGAAAACAAAATTTAAGTTGGTTTTATCTTCATTTTGATCGTCTGTGTTCCTTCATTTTATTTAGAAGAACAAAAAACTATTTGTAAGAAAGAATTAAAAACTTTTTTTTATCTTTGTCTCGGCCTCATCTTAATAGATGCTGTGGGCTTGCTGGAAAAGGGCTGTTATTTTAAGGTATGAGATTCAGTACCTTTTTTTTTTTATAGATTTTTTATGAAGTGAAAGAAGGGGGTCCATCTTCAATTGGTCTAGGTCAGCTGTTTTTCACCCATTCAACTCGGTTCTTCGATTGCACAAACATTTTATGCTCTCAAACTGGATCACGTTCATTAGTTTACTAAAAATTTAAATCAATGGGTTAAGATTTGATTGCACGACTTTCTAAAGATAAATGTAATTAAATGGAAACAATTTTGTTTTTGTTAGCATACTCCCTCCTTCTATGCCACGGGTTGGGGATATTTTTTTAAATATATAAAATATTTAGGTATTGTAAATGCATTTAAAAAAAAAAAAAATAACTTGAGTTATATTCCCAACCAGTTATATAAGCTAATTTTATTTGGGTTAGATAGAAAAGGAGAGAGGTGATTATAAAAAACAAGCAATTGTTTTTTAAAATAAACAACCACGATAACTCAGGAAAGAAAACTTTTATCCAAGAGCAGGAAATCAACGTTGTTTAATTTTTAATTATTTAAATATAAAGAGATGAAATAAAGTTAAAAAAAAAAATTCAGTGTAAGTCAATCCGAGTAGTATGATAAACGTGTAATATGAGGATTAAAGGGCGAGCTACTCCGAGTTAATCCATCAAACCTATATCTTAGATCATGAGATTAAGATAACTCAATAAAAAAAAAAATTGAAAAAAAACAACAAAGCCATTAAAATAAAACAATGTTAAATGACAAAAAAAAAAGCTAAAAAAGAATGTCAACCCCTATTAATTTTTCAAACCCATAACCCAAGTCATTAGAACAAAAATACATTGCATGAATAAATCATTAAGTCCAATCCCCAATAAATAAAATGCTGAAATATGAAATAAAACAAATTACACAAAAAGATTCAAAATAAAAAAAACAACAATTAAAAAAATGATGGTTAAAATAAAAATAAAAAATAAAATAGAGAGTGACGATAAATTTTTAGTTTAAGAGTTAAATTGGAAAGAATAATAACTTTAACTTGATGCTAAAAAAATTAAAAGAATCAGGACTAATTATAAAACATAAAATATCATAAAATTGGATTAAATGATGAAGTTGAAGTAAAACTTTTATAAAAAAGCAATAACAAAAATTAAAACAGAAGGAATAAGGACCGAGTTTAAAAAAGTAAAACAAAAAAGGATCAATCTATAATTTTTAAGGGAGGAGAAAGAAAAGAAAAGAAAATCCATCGACAACAAATCAACTCACCTTTGACGACATGTGCTGCACCACTAGGAAAAAAACATGGCAATGTATCCAATGATACAATGAAAGCGCAATTTTGACCACCAAGAGGTGCCAAATATGCAATCCAAAGTGTGTGAGTGCCTCCTACATGCTAGAAGTGTTTTGCATTAAAAAAATAATTAATGAAACTAGAAAGATTATAATGCTTTCATTGGTCCTGGAATTCACATAAAAAACCTATAAGAAAAAATAAAGATACCCTCAATGTATGACTTAATTTTTTTCAATTATTATAGGGGAAAACTATGATTCTACTATATTAAAAAAAATAAAAAAGACTAAAATACCATTCTTACCTAATTTTAAAACTTATGATCTTGAGAGTAAATCATTCTACTGCATTTAAAAAGATATGAAAAGACAATTTTACTCTTGCACAAATCTTTTATAACTAATACATCATATAAAAAGATCAAAATACCCCTACTATAAAAGCAATTGGTTTTTTAGGAAGGGAAAAGATGTCATTTCACTATTATAGTAAATAATGAAAAGAGTCTATGTACAATATTTTTGCCTTCCGTTTCAATTTCTTATTTTTATATTTAAAGTAATTATAATTTAGTTTGTTTGATATTAGTTGTTGTGGTTTAAAAAACAATATATTTAATTTATATATTGTAAAGTTTATTACAATTTAGTCCTTTGGTCATTATTATGCTTATTTTCAATTTATTACGTTTTTATTTTTATTTTTGAGAAATAGAGAAAGAGAAGGGAAGAGAGAATGAATCATTATTCAATTTGTTTTGTATTTTTAGGAAATAAAAAAAAAAAGTTAGGATGGTCAACAATCATTAAGAAACCATTTGATTTTCTTTTAATAATACAAGGACTAATGGATTAGTATTGATAAATCAAAGGGTTATATTAAAGTTAACTCCATATTTTAAGTATCTCTTGATTTTTTTAACCAACTCGAATAAATTATAAACTAGCACACACCCAACCTGGCTAGCTAGTAGTTGAAAGGAAGAAGCTGCGACAGGCATGATTTCACGTCTGTTTCCTACTCAAAAACCAATGATTCACAATCCGTTTTTGCTCGTTCAAGAACCACCCCAACTCCTAAAATCCTTCTTGTTCACTCTCCATGCATTACTTTCTTCTTCTCCTTTATCACCCCAAGATTCTTATATGACTTACAATTGACACCCAGAGGCCCAAATTCAGAACCTCGGTATAGAACCAAAAATCAATCTTGACAAGTCTTGTTGTTTATCAAGCAATTTCTTTCACAACGTGATCAAGATTTATGGTCAATTAGCAGGTCGAATCAAGAAAGCAATAGAGACCCTTTTTGACATGCCAAAAGGGTATAATTGTTGGCCTAATGTGAAAAGTTGTATTGGACTTGCCTGTGTCTGTAAAAGTTTTTGATGTAGTTGATGAAGTGTATTTGCAAGCTCCTATGTTGGGTATTGAGATTGATGTTTGTTTTCTTATTATTCTCATTAAAGGGATATGTGAGAACAAATATTTGGAGTTTGCATTCGATGTGCTTGAGGAATTTTCTAAACAAAGGTGTGAGCCTAATGTAAGAACGTTTTCGACTCTAATGCATGGATTGTATGAGTTGAAAACGTTTCCCTAAACAAAGGTTATGCGGTACAATGTCTGAGTTAACTCTACCAATTACATACTGTGCACTGTTACCGAAACTGTCACTATGAAGACTATATGTTGGAGAATAACTAGATAAAAACAAGATGATTGAGCGCATAGACAGAAACAACCCGGAATCAGCCAGATGAAAACAAGATGACCGGCTGCGCTCAATCTTTCAGTTGGTTGGAGGAAAACAAACAGGAAACTAACATCTCTAACGTTATAGTTGGATTATAGTTGCAAAAGGATTGCATGAGGCACTCTCGTGAGGCCGTTAGAGTCAATTAAAAGTTGGTTAACCATGAAATGAACGTGTAAAAGCATAGGGAGGTTAGTATAAATAACTAGTGGAGTTTACGTAAGGGGCATGCAAAGATAATAACATAATTTTCTTTTCCTCTATCTTCTCCTTTGTTCTCTCTTTTCTTATTCTTGTTAAGCTGAGCTTAATAATTGGTATCAGAGCTTGCAACAAGCTGTGAATCTCCTTCAACAATGGTGGATGGTAACAAATTCAAGATAACGGATGAACACTGCAAAAGGTTGGACAATCAGCTGCAGACTTATCATCTAGAATGGCAAGAATCAATGGCAGAAAACAAAGAGCAAGGGGCCAAGATTGAGCAGTTAGTCATACAGATGGAACTATTATCCTCACAGTTCCAACAATTTATGGCTGCCCAAACAGCAAGGACAAAAATGACAGGAGGCCATTCCAGAGGTATCCTAACAACCCTAGGGGTGGACAGGAACTTGGAAGTGAATGCACCTATTGAAAAAATAACTCCAGGACCTATAACACAAAGTCGAGGGGAGAAAATGACAGGGCAAGAGCTTTATAGGACAGGGTTCCACAAACCATTGCCCAGGATGGAACTATCAACCTTCAGGGGAGAGGATCCTCGAGGATGGCTGTGAAAATGCAAGAAATACTTTAAGATACATTCGATACCTACACATTAGTGGGTAGAGGTGATCTCGTATTACTTGGAAGGTAAAGCAAATGTGTGGTTCAAAGGCTTGATACGAGGCAATGATCCACATATAGAATGGGAGGAGTTTGCTTAAGATCTTTGCAGGAGGTTTGGAAGCAAGGATGACATTGTGGAAGAATTCAACAAATTAATCTAAGACGGAAACATAGATGACTATATAGAAAGGTTTGAGGAGCTGAGATCATTGATGGGGGCTCTCAAACCACTATTGCCAGAAGCTTACTATGTCTCTAATTTTATTAGTGGATTAAAAGATGAGATCAAGCCGATGCTCAAGATTTTGAAACCTGCAAGGGTGTTGGTAGCATTCGAGCAAGCCAGATGGCAAGAAGAGGCTAACAATGCATTAACCAAGAAGACTCGATCACTGCAACGAAACAATCCTCCAATTCATAGTGGTAGAATACAAGGCAATGTTGCCCCAAAATATTTTGGTCCATCCAGGACTGAAGGAATGAAGCCCCCTTCAGATAGTCTCTATGAACAACGAAAGAGATTGGGACAATGTTTTAGATGTGGAGATAAATATATGTCTGGGCATAAATGCAATACCAAAAGTCTATACATGATAGAAGGCGTGGAGGGAGAGGAGGATGAAGGAATGAGAGAGTTCGAAGACAATGTGCAAGGGGAAGACAAGGGAAATGATCAGGTAGATAAATATGGCCTGTCATTAAATACTTTGGCAGACAACGACACTTACAATACTATCGGATTAAAGGAAATTGTCAAGGGTAGAACCTTATCATCCTCATAGACAGTGGGAGCACACATAGTTTTATTAACAAAGGCATAATCAAGGCGTTGAATGCTACCACCAGTAAAATTATATTGTTGGTAATCACGGTGGCCAATGGAAATGTTATGTTATGTGAAACATATAGCCCTGCATTTACTTGGTTTATACAAAGCTATGAATTCAAGTCAAATTTGAGGGTGCTGGAATTAGGTAAGCATGATATAGTGCTTGGAGTTGATTGGCTGAAAAAGTACTCGTCGGTGCTATTTGATTTTATTAAATTACGACAGTCATTTAAAAAGGATGGTAGGATGATTGAGCTGAAAGGCATTTCACAAGGGGTGAATTACAGATGATAACCACCCTTAAAGAACATAGAAGCTTCAAGGATGTGATTGGAGGGCTAGTAGGCCAGTTCTTTGTAATGGATAATGAAGGGGAAGATAAGCTAACCGAAACAAGAGCTGAGATTAAATCTCTGTTGGCTGAATTTGCTGGTATCTTTGAAGATCCACGAGCCTTACCTCCAGTAAGGCGATTCAATCACAAGATACCCCTAAAACTAGGGTCACAGCCTATTAACATCAGGCCTTGTGAAAGCTCATTCATTTAAAAGGGAGAAATAGAGAAACTGGTGAAGGAAATAATCTTTAACGGCATGATTCGGCATAGTGTTAGTCCTTTTGCATCCCAGTGCTGCTGATTAAAAAGAAAGACAATACATGGAGATTTTGTATTGACTACAGGTAGCTCAATGATCAAACCATAAAAAATAAATTTCCCATCCCTCTTATTGATGACCTTCTGGACGAACTGCATGACTCAAGTTTCTTCTCAAAACTGGACCTGAGGTTAGGCTACCATCAAGTTAGGATGCACGAGGAAGACATTGAGAAGACAGCATTCAGGATGCATCATGGGTATTATGAGTTCAGGGTTATGCCTTTTGGCCTTAGCAATGCTCCGGCCACCTTTCAGGCGTTAATGAACAGCATACTGGAGCCATACTTGTGCAAGTTTGTGCTGATTTTTTTTTTTTTTTTTTTATGATATACTCATTTACAGCCTAACATTCGAGAGGCACCATGTCCACCTCCGGCAAGTTCTAGAAACTCTAAGTGATAACCATCTGTTGGCTATGAGATCTAAATGTGCATTCGGGGAACAACAAGTGGAATACCTGGGGCACACAATTTCTATAATAGGAGTAGCAACTGACTGGAAGAAAACCGAAGCAGTGAATAATTGGCCTATTCCACAAGCTTTGAAAGAATTAAGGGGATTCTTGGGATTGACTAGGTATTATAGGAAGCTTATCCGACATTTTGGAGTTATCAGCAAACCCCTCATAGAATTGCTGAAGAAGAATAAATTTGGGTGGAATGATCAATCTCAGCAAGCTTTCGATCGTTTGAAGAAAGCCTTGTGTGAAGCACCAGTCCTAACTCTACTTAACTTCTCTAAGACATTTGTCTTAGAGACGAATGCTTGTGATTCAGGATTGGGGGCAGTCTTAAGCCAATAATTTCATCCCATAGCTTATTTAAGCAAAGCCTTAAGTCTAAAACATATGGGACTTTGCATTTATGAAAAAGAGTACTTGGCCATCCTCATGGCTGTGGAGAAATGGAAACATTATTTAGGGTAGGAGCAATTTATTATACAGAAGGATCATGAGAGCTTGAAGTATCTATTGGATCAGAAGATTCATATGACAATTAAGAAGAAAGGCTTGACGAAGCTCTTGGGGTTGTGATATACCATACTATACAGAAAAGGCAAGGAGAACATTGTTGCCGATGCATTATCCAGGAAGCACCACAATAGTGCACCGATCACAGCTATTGGGGAGTTAGATGCACTAACCAGTATACTGCCAGCTTGGTATGAGGAGGTGTATGCATCCTAGACAAGGTTCTTAAGTTGCAGACCATTATCTTGGACAAAATGATAGGAACACAGGAAATATGGATTATAGTTATACAGAAGAAGTGTTGAGATACAAAGGTAGAATAGTGATGGGATAAGAGGCAGAATAGCTAGATTGGTTAAATCCGTGCATGATTCTTATGTGGAAGGGCATGCTGGCATACAAAACACATTCAGGAGGCTGAAGGCCAACTTCTATTGGTCAGGGATGAAGGCAATGGTGAAAAGAATAATGGGAGAGTGCGATGTTTGTAAGCAAGCTAAGGCAAAGAGAGTTACTTATCCAAGCTTGTTACAACCATTACCAGTTCCTAATGGAATATAGGAAGCCATCACCATGGATTTTATAGAAGGACTACTAAGTTTGGATGGAAAGAATGCTATTATAATGGTCGTGGATAGATTTATTAAATATGGACATTTCATTACACTCAGTCATCCATACATGGCATAAGATATTGCACAGCTATTCCTTGATCATTTCTACAAGTTTCATGGACTACCATCTGTGATTATCACAGATAGGGACAAGATCTTTACTAGTATTTTTTGGAAGGATTTATTTAAAAAGTTGGGAGTTCAGGTGTTGATGAGCACGGCTTACCACCCACAGACGGATAGGCAGACTGAGAGGGTGAATCAGTGTTTGGAAACGTATCTTCATTGCATGACCATGCATCAACCAAAATGCTAGTTTCATTGGTTATCGCTGGCACAATGGTGGTATAATTCCAGTTATCATTCTATCTTGGAAATGAGTCCTTTCCAAGCCCATTATGGCTATATTCCTTCATAAAGAGAGTGGATTGCTCAGAAATCAACACCAGTGGCTGTAGTGGAAGATGTGTTACAACAAAAGGTCAACATAGATCTTGTAATGAAAAAGCAGCTTGAAGCAGCAAGGCATATGATGAAATAAATGGTTGATAAACACAGGTCAGAGAGGGAGTTTTCGGTTGGGGACTTGGTTTTCCTTAAGCTTCAACCTTATCAATAAAATAGTGTAGCATTAAGAAGGAACCTTAAACTTAATCCCCAATATTATGGACCCTATCCAATAATTCACAGAATCGGGCTAGTGGCTTATACATTGAGGTTGCTAGAAGGGAGTTTGGTACATCTAGTGTTCCATGTATCCCTGCTCAAGAAAAATATTAGTGACGCAGTAATTGCTTCTTATAAGTTGCCAATGACAAACAAGGAAGGATGGATGCAAATTGTGCCAATAGCCATATTGGACAGCAAGATGATAAAAAAGGACAACGAGGCAGTAACAGCGGGGTTGATTCAATGGTCTAACCTTTATCTCGAAGATGCTACATGGGAAGACCTAGAGGATCTATAATAACAATTTCCAGAATACATCGCACCTCTTTTGACAGACACTAATTAGCACTCTTAGGACAATAATGCATTAAAGGAGGGAGTTTTGTTACAGCTGGATTGTTACAGCTAGATTATAGTTGCAAAAGGATTGCATGAGGCACTCGTGTGAGGCCGTTAGAGTTAGTTAGGAGTTAATTAACCATGAAATAAACATGTAAAAGCATAAAAAGGTTAGTATAAATAACCAATGGAGGTTATGTATGGGGCACACAAAGATAATAACATGATTTTCTTTTCCTTTATTTTTCTCCTCTATTCTCTCTTTTCTTATTCTTGTTAAGCTAAGCTTAACATTTAAACACTGAAAGATCAGCTGATGAATACACTTTGGATGTGTTAGAAGGTAATGGCTCTGTTGGGTTGACTACAGAAGTTTACGAACCTCTTGATGAAACTGACCTGGGAAGGAATACGAAAGGATGTCAATAAAAAATAGAGCACATACTATTTGGATCCAAACGTATGGAGTTAACATTGATGACATATTCCTTCTCAAAGGTAAAGCTTTTTCACAACCCCTCTAAAATCCTGAATCTTCAAATTCACAAGCGCAACCCACATCTCAAAGTGGTTTTGGTCCAAAAGACCAAATCCAAGTACTAGCATCTCTTAGGGTAAAACATCAAAGAGCAATTTTGAATTCTAGGGTTGTAGTTGAGTGGTGAGAATGCGATGGCCAGCGGAATTGCATTAAAGAAAAGTGTAGGTAACTTTTCTAGAATCTCAAGATCAAACAAACAGAACTCGTTATGCAAAACCCAAACTAAGAAGAAAGGCAAATCTAGAATGATAGCCCAAATGGTACATCATATATGGACTGAATAGGCAAAAACTAGAAATGCTCATTCCTTTCACACAAGCCGGGTACAGAAGCTATTGGGCTGAACTAAAGCATATACTTCTATATTTACAAAGCACGAAGACAAACAATCCAACCTTATTCAACCGATGAATCTGCTTATGCCTACCATCAATACTTCAATAACTTGGACATGAACCTAAGCAAATCTCACTCCACAACAGTAATGGCTTACTATATGCGATGAGCTCCAATGTCTTTATTAGTTGCAGACTACAAAAAAGAGATGAATTGGTCACTCAAAGGAGTGCAGAGCAAATGAAAATTTTCTATTGTAAAAAATGTTCTATATGGGTAAACGTGTTGCCAATTAAATTCTTTTGGGATGAGATTCCCTATCCTCTCGCTAATGGTTTGATAGTTGGTTGGCGAGACCCTGTTGTATGAAAGAGACTAGTTCGAACCTTCCATGAGGCGACAACTATCTCTAATAAAATGAAACGGGAATGTTAGACCTCGAACCCTTAGTAAAAGAAATGAAGTTAGAGTTATAATCCTTTTAATGATGAAATCTTCACTTTCTTTCCATCACCATACCAATTATGTTCATTGCAAAAACTTGTGTATTAATATACTAGTGTACATAGCAAAAAGAAAAAAAAAACTATAAAGATAAAGAACTCATTCTTAAAAACAAACTTATGAGCCTTAATATATGGAAGAAAATAGTTCTTTCATGGCCTAATATTTTAGTAGTAATCTCAAGCAAACATTCAAACCCATTATATCAATATTGCAAAACAAAAAAAAACAAAAAAAATAAAGCATCATCTTTTTAGTGAGCCCTTCATAATATTTACTATAAATAGAGTTTTTATTCATAAAAAATTACTTAACATTTTGTTTATCCATCACTTCGAATAGAACTTCCATTATAGATACATTGGTTGCCAATCCTCTATTTCAACTGTAAATACTTGATATCTTTCCAGGTTTTTTTATTATTATTATTTCAATTAGTATGTAAAATGTTTGTTGTTATTGTTTAAATCTTGCTTAGAGATGTTGTTGATGTTACTGGATGCTAAGATAATATGTCAGTGACTGATTTTGATAAAATAAAATGGTTTTTTTATTTTATCAGTAGATGTTTGATGTTTTTTTTAGGGCTTACTGATGTATGTTACAAGTTCTAGGTTTTTGTTTAGGTTCTTTTGAGTGTCAAGATATCAATTTTGAATCCAAATTAATTAATTAATTAATATATATATATAATTAGAACTTGTTGCATGATTTAGATGTTTTAATGTTATTTGTTAGTTTTTGTTTTATTGAAACATGTTTGGTTATAGTAGTGTGAATTGTTATAATGAAGAAAACATGTTTTAGAGGTAAAAAATATTAGTTCTGAAGGCTTGACAATTGCTGGGTATAAGGCAATGTTCTTCGTGTTCTTGGAAAGAACATTGTTTTAGTCTCAAGATTTGAACTAGTTTTGGTTCAATTCTTTGCATTAAACGATTTGGCCAACTTGACTAGTAATAATCTAGGGTTTTTTTTTTTTTTTTTTGCATCAATAACAAATTTTTAAAATTTTTAATATGAGGCTTTTGATTTTAACCAAAACCCCATTTTAACAAAATTGTGTTAATTCTTTGATAATTAAAGTGAATGGATGCTAGTTTATGGATACTTTTATCATTTGTAACATTTTTATGTCTTTGTTTTGATTGTATATGGTTTAATTTAGGATCCACGTTGCTAGGTTTTCCTTGAATGTTCTTCGTGTTCTTAAGTTGTTCTTGGTTTTTCTACGTTTGATCCATTTTTTGTCAAAGTTTTTTTTATGTTTTTTTAAGTTTGATTCATTTTAAGTTTTAGTTTTGGTTTAGTTTTTAGGTCAAACTAGTGTTTTTTGTTTGATTTATGGTCGAAAAAGTTTTTTTAGATCAACCCAGTTGAGTTGAAATCAGTTCTAAGGGTTAAAAACATGTTTTTATTATAATATTTTTGCTAAAGGTGTTTTGAGTTCAAGGATGTGTTTGGTAAACACCTCCTTATGCCTATTTTGACAGTTTTAGTCTTAAGAAAAATGAGTTTTTGCAAAATAAAGCCTAAATAAAATATTAAAATATAAAAAGCAATAAAAATCAAATTAAAAAAAAAGATTTTGTCCTATATTTTAAAATTTTATTTTCGGCAAGAAAAATATATTATTCACTTGTAATATAAGGATAAAAAACGTAAAATGGGTTAATATCCAAAATATTATTAGGGATAATAATTTATTATTACTTACTTTAATATAAGGATAAAAGAACCTGTATGAAGTTAATACCCAAAATATTATTGGAAATAATACAACTCAGTCATTCATAATATAAGGATTAAAAAAATTACAATGTATTTTATTTGAAATATTATCGAAATAATGCAATAACCAAAAATTACAAGTTCACCTTGAAAGAAGCATCAATGATAATTGAGGATATTTCACTGTTCTAGACTAAGTTCTTGACCTAAGAAATCTAAGTTTGTTCATTGTAGCAAACCCTCCATAGTAAGAGCGTGTTTGGTAGTGTGGTAGCGGTTGCTTTTCAAATAGCTTTTCGTGCCGAAATACATGCCAATGATGTTTTTTTATTTTTTAAAAATCATTTTTGACATCAGCACATCAAAACGATCCAAAAAGTACAAACCGAACTCAATTTTAGCAAAAAAAAAAATAATTCAAATTTGGACGAAATGCAGGTGCAACCGCACTACCAAACGGTGTCTAAGTTGATTGGAATAGAAACATTATCGGACTATAGCAAATAAAGAGAAAAAACAATGCAGCTTATCTCGAGTAGGGTGTACTAGGGGTATAATTTTTATATCTGACTCGGTGGTCAACTCGGTATAATAATCGGGTCACGGGTCAGATGGTCAACCTCTAAAAAAAACTTGCAAACGTGATGCTATCTCTAAGCAAACCGAGTGGAAGCATCGCGTTTTCCTATTATTCCAAGAAATAATAAAATTCCCATTCAACTATACAAGTCATTGAATGACACCACTCACTTGCAGATACTAACACCCTTTATCGTTTACCTCAAATTAAAATAGAGTAAAATCTCCCCCATTGTACCCCCATCGCATAGGCAAATTTTCAACCAAACTATGAAGACTCTCCATGCAATTAGCCTCTTAATTACTCTACTAATTGACAGGAAGCGTAGGTGGTTGTTTGATTCCACAACAGATCAAACAAAGTATACATGAACGTGGGCGACGAAACAAGAGAGAAAAGTCTCTGTATGGCTGCCAGCTGTTGTGAAGAGACATGTGGATATAAATAACATCAACTTCATCTATCGCAGATTTGAAATAGTGATTCAGATTCTTCTACTCCTTTGCTTTTCTTCATGACTGAAATGGCTTTGAAGATTTCTAGGTTTTTTCAATTCTAATTTTTGTCCTCATTGTTAATTGTTTTGGCCTTTTTAATTGTAAAAGGTCAACACACACACACACACACACACACACATATATATATAAAGGCCGGGTCTCAGTTGGGTTTACCCAGGTCGACCGGGTTTCACCTGGCCAAATCCCTAGTTGGTTTCTACTTAGCCCGACCCGGTTTCAGGCCCGAGTTGCCCCCCGGGCCAGGCCGAATTTCAAAACTATGACTTGGACCTAATTTCTTTACCACTTAAGATTTCTAGTAACTATAATACTAGATGATGACTATTTTATCCAACCAAAGACCATTACAAGAAAATTGCCCGAAAGTGTCGTCGTGCCCCCGCGAGGAGGGGACACCTAAAAAAACATATCAAATAATTTATTAAACTTGAAAGATAAATTTAGAAGTAAAGTACTTATTGAAGAATATAAAATTAGTGTAAGCTAACAACCATTTGTTATAATTGATAGATCATTTGTCTTTTAAATCTTTATTATTCTTATCTTGGGTGTAAAGGAATTATGTCATCTAGCATTCAAGAATTTCAGTAAGATTTTTTTGAGTAGTTGCAAACTTATCAAGGTCCATGAAAAAGAAAAAAGTCTAAGAATGGCTAGAACTTAAGTTCTAAAATAGGGGGAGGGAAGACAAAAGAAACCAAAGAAAATTACATGGAAGATGGCTAGAAAACTACCACAAGTTGTACAAAACCTCTCTCCTTCAACTCTTATTTATACTGGTTTTTTGGAGCCTAAACTAATGCAAAATTAATTCTAGTTTTTAATTCTCGTTGCTTTGCTTTAATTACATGTCATATAAAAGAATTAAAACCTACTAGTTTTTCCCGTGAAAACTAGAAATTATTTCTTTGAAAATAAATTGTTAAATGTCTAGACTCTTTATTCATGAGCTTTTTCTATATATTTATATAATAAACTCAAATTTAAATCCAAAATAGATTAGCAAAAACAAACACAAGTCCTTAGACCCAGGCTTATACTCGAGCTTAAACTGATCACGCACGCGTGTGATTTGAACTTATATTTCTTTGTTTAAATTTATTTATGAAATTTCAACTTTTCATCAACTAAACTACAAGACAATTTTGTATATTTTCTAGGTATGATAAAGGATTTTGAAATTTACAACAAATATGTCAGCTATTGGGTTTTTTAAATGAATTTTTTATTAATTTACAAATTATTTTAATCATGTTAATGATTATTGTTAAGTAACTTAAGTGGGAGAGCACTATTCAACAAATGTTTAACTCTAAAAATAAGCAAGACCAACTATAAATTTACCTTAAGAGGTAGTATATGCTAGAATCTATAAACCAAAGGCTAAAAATTTAATCGTTTCATAAATCAAAGATTTTACAAAATTTTGAATGACTTTTGTAACAAGCTTTTGATTTAAATTTAAAATTTATATTTTCTATAAATGAAAAGTTAAAAATTAAATTAATTTGTAAGAATCATTACAAACCTGATTAAATGTGTTTCACTTGTCAAGTTTAGAAAAAAAAAAACCCAACTGTTGAACACTACACATGTCGTTTTTAATAAAAGAAGCCTAACTCAACAAACAAATAAACAAAAATATAAATATAAAATAAAGTCTTCTCCTCCTCCAAACTAAATTAAAAAGAAAACAATGAAGCTCAAGAGTACTACTTACCAGCACATGCAGTAATACTCCTATTATTATCTGTTGCTGCTGATGATGAATATTTGTTTTTATGCCTAACAAAGCAGTAGCAAATGACAGCAGAAGAAACTAACAAACCCAATCCCGTGACCCCACACACCAAACTTGCCACCAGCAGCAGGTGCTTCACATGATCATCACCACCGCCTTTACCACCACCACCGCCAGCGGTTATCCACCACGACGTGTCGCTTGAGTTCTTTTCTTTGGGCAATGCAACACCAGTTGACGGCGACATCGTATTTCTCGTTGCTGAATTAGATGCTCCAAAGAATTCTTTCATGTCAGGTGGGAATTTCGCCCCTGTTGGTGGCAGGCTCTGGTGATCCAGCCCGTGATCTGACGGTCGTAATTCCCGGGCTTCTGAGTGCTGTATGATGGTGATCATCATGATGATCGACAGCTGCATGTAGATAGCCGTTACTTTGGTGATTTCTTTTGAAAAAGCCATTTTCAACTGTTCAGGCGATCCTTGTTTGTCTCTCGCTATCTCAAAAATAAAACATAGGAGGAGGAGGAGGAGGAGATGAAAACAACCGTTGAAATGCAAGGAAGGATTATCTTCTATCTAGTGTTTGTTTATTTGTCGGGTAGGACTTAGGATAGGATGGTCTTATCATTTTTCTTGTTCTTGTGTTTTTAATAAAAGAACTAGTTTAAAGGCATTCGGGTTGCGCGAAAAAATTAACATAACAAAAATACCCAGATAGTGAAAAACCATTTAATATTTTTATTAAATTTGATTTTATGGATTAATTTTGAAATTTTTGATGTGATTTTTTTTATTTAATTTAGATTTAAAATTAAACCTTATAAAAATTATCCATACATAATTCATTTACTTTATCCATTCAAATGCTTCTTAGTTGATTTAAATATTTTTTATGTGTTTTGAATAAAAAAAATAGGTTAAAAATATGTTTTTAGATAAATAAAAAAGAAACCCTATTTTTCAGGTCAAACTAGTGATCGAATTCAGTATTAGCAGAAGACATGTTATCTATTTTTTACTCCAACCAGCTAAGATAGACGGCATATTATTCACTCATTAAACTTTTTTAAAAATTAAAAGGCCCGCTCGCAAGCCTTTTTTTATTAGATCAAGTACTAGGCCTGATTTGTTTTTTAATTTATTTTTATATTAATGGCTTTTTGTGTATTTTTTTAAAATAATTTTTATTAATAGCGATTATTTTTTAATATATTTTATATTTTATATAGATTAAATATTTATTTTTTATAATTTTTTAATGTAACCTTGAATAATTTTTTTTCATTTTATTTTATTCAATAAATTTTATATGTGTCAATCTCCATTACAAATTAATTTTCATAAATAAATTTATTAAACATTACATGGTATATTATCTGTTTTGAGATATATATATATATATATATATATATATATATATATATATATATATATATATCTCTTAAGTTTTCTGAATATTTTTTTTATTGTTAATTACTCCCTTTTAATTTATTTAAATAATGGTTCATGATTTATTTAATTGAATAAATGCATAAGCTTTTTAATTTACATTTAAATTTTTTTATCTAAAAAAACATGTTGATAAATTCAACATGTTCAGGTTTTTTTCATCATATGCTGATGTTTTTAATTTGATCATTATTCTTATAATTTCTATTTTTTTCTTAATTCTTTTATAAATATTTTATTATTTTTAATTTTATTTTTTAATCCAAGTTGATATTGTATTGTTTTCTTTTTCTTCTTAAATTTTAATACGTGTTTGTGGGTGTGTTTTCTCATTTGTTATCATTGTTTTTTTTTTTTTATATATATATATAAATATAATAAATCCAACTTATTTAATTAGTCGGGTCTATAATTCAAATTATTATATTTTTTTATAAAAATCTATTTTGCAATACTGAAATATTTTATTAAAAAAATAATATAGATATACAGAGTAGGGTGAATATCATATAACTATTGCGTTAGAGCATGTTTATGAATATGGTATTGGTAGCAGTTCAAAGTGTTTTTCGTTTACAAATGTATTAAAATAAAAAAATTATTTTTAATATCAACATATTAAATAATCTAAAAATAAAAAAATAAAATTAATTTTAAATAAAAAAAATTAAAATTTTTGAAAATGTGGTGCGAAACACACCCTAAGTAACGTAATAACGAAGAAACGCGTGAATTGTTGTTGAGGACCAACCACACAAAAAGTCGCTGCTACTTGCTTTGTCTTTTTAATATTTACTTGGCACTCGCACGTGCTTGCTACTGCTGAAGGACTCATAAATATAATAAAGAGCATTAAAGCAAAACAATGCAATAACTACACGACAACAGTTTTCCACTCTCACATCACTCTGAATACTGAAAAAAGAGCACATTGGAAAATAATCTTGTTTTAAATCGCTGTTTATGATTCTGGCAGCAGATATTTTTTAAAATATTTTTTTTTGATAAAAATATATTAATTATTTTTTATATTATTGTATTAAAACAATTTAAAATATAAAAAATATTAATTTTAATCAACTTTTGTTTTGGCCGCGCTTCCAGGAGCTAAATTGTACATAAAACAAAGGATTATATCTCAAATCAATCAAAAACTAGTAATTATTTATAAGCCTTTTTTCTCTTTGTGCTAAAATTATGGGGTATCAATGGCATTGATGATTTGTTTATCATCAAATCAAATGAGTGGATTCGTGTTGTACTGGTGGCCTGCATGTGTTATCATCTCTCTTTTTTTTACTTTACAAGACTCAAATATTTTACTTTACAAGACTTAAATTATTTTCTAGCTTAGTTTGCAAGATGATATATTCAGGCTTGACATGGTTTTTACTTGCGTAACAGATTATATGAAGCAATCAAATTTAAATCATATCATGCTACAATTCTTGACATAAACTTCTCGTAAGTTAATAGGATTCGGATGGAAGAACTTGTCAAGCCACTTCGAATACCGATACCGGGGATCGAGGATTGTTAACATTTTAATAAAAAACTTTTTAATTTAATTTAATTAATAAGTTTTATAATTCATCATGTAATCTTCTTATCTATATAATATGAATAGTCTGATTAGGATTAGACTTAGGTATTTATATTGTGGTAGCTTGTGTGGTTTTAGTTTTAAAAAAATTGTTTTATAAAAAGTACTTTTGGTTGGGGTTGGTTTGATATTTATGTATGTTTGGTTAAAATTATGGTTGAAATTGAGATTGAACAAACAGTAGTTTAATATATTTGGTTAAGAATGCTTTTGAAATTGAGGTTATAAAATAATTTTAAAAATATATATTAATATTAATGGTTTTTAATTTAAATATTATAAATTTAACTATTGTTATTACATTATGAAATAAATAATACTTGATATAAATGTTTTTTATTGTTCAATTAAACTACCTACAATTCCATCATGTATGAAATACATCCGACAAGACTACAGTTTTCTTGGTTTCTTAAGCGCACAACAACATCAGGTAAAATATAATCAGGAACAAAATTAGAATTGCGATCAAATTCTACAAATGCTACGTCATCAATAAAATACATATTATGTTTGATTTTATGACGTTGTTGCCTATCTCCTCTCATGATTCAGTTCTTAGATTTAGTTTCTTCTTATTACAAGGAACAAATGAGAAAGAAATGGATAACAAGTAGCATAATTGATCAAAATATTGATAGATGATTAGTCAACGATCGATCACATGTGTAATAAATTATGTCAAGATAAAGAATACAGGTAAATTTAGATTAAGTTATATGTCCATGTGTAATAACTAGTATTGGACGTGTCACGAGATGACTCTTCATCATTTGACTCACCTCTACAATAATTGTATATGAATAAACCACAATGTCCTCTAATATTATATTATAACAACTTTATAGTTTTCTTTGTAGAGCATTTTTGTCCGATAAACTTTATCTTTACTCAAGATTCATAAATTAAATATTATATTCATTAATCTAATATTTTATAAGTATTAAAGATAAATTAAACATTTATTAATAATAAATTTATATTTACATGAAAATAATAATGTCACATGTAACCAATCAATTGGCTACAAGACATATAAAACTAAAAACATCTCACTTGTACTAAAGTCAATCACTCATGTATCTAATACCATATTTCTTAATGTAGCATTAATACTTCTGTATTGATAGTGACTTAGTAAGAGGATCTTATAAATTCTCTTTGATAGGTAATTACTCTATCTTTACATCTTTCATTTCATTTATTTATAAAATAAAATGGTTCCTTTACTTATGTAATGGCTCCATTGTTATCACAATTCAGAGCAACTAGATCAATAATGCTAGGAACCAACTTAGTTAATTGATGAACTTTTTGATCCAAACAATCTTTTTGTTTCCTCAAACATGGAGGTGTACTCTTATTTAGTTGTTGAATGAGTTATGCTCTCTTGTTTGAAACTCTTCCAACTCAAAGTACTACCATTTAGAATAAAATATATATTGACTAGTATTCATTATTTTTTCAACATATCATTGAAAACAAGCTTAATTCAAATAATTTTAAACTTTTAGTATAGGATACCATTTTCCTCATATCTCTCTCAATTTTGTTTTTAAACACATGTCTTTGGAATGAGGTGTTCCATTCAAAATAGATAAGAAACCAATTGTAGATTCTTTCATGCTAAGCTATTTTAGCATCTAGTCTATATGCATAGATCGGGATAATTTAAGCAACCTTCTATATCACATTTATAGATTTTTATATCCAATATATAAGTTACTTCTCTTAATTTCTTTATGAAAAAATTCTCAGACAACCAAAACTTTACTGATTAAAGTAAAGATATGTTATTTCTTAACAATAATATGTCATCTACATATAATATTAGAAAAATAACACCATTCCTACTAACCTTTTATAAACACAAAGTTTATCCATATTTTTTTATGAAATCAAATCTATTGATTATACCATCAAAATTATATATTCCTACTCCTTAAAGCTTGTATTGTTCATTAATATATTGCCATTCATATTAGTCTTTCTTCTAAATACCCACTTAGACCCATTAGGCTTTATCTTTTTAGATTGATCAACTAAGTTCCAAACTTCATTAGTACATGAAGTTCATAGCTTGAAGTCATTTCTTGGAATAAATATCATACATTACTACTTCTAAGTAATGCTCATCAAATATGAGTAACATGTCATTCACAGTTTCCATAAGAGGTATTAATCTTATTGATGCATGACATGTATTACCATATTTATAGAGATTTTATGTTTCTTAAGGTTCAAGCTAAATATCCAATGTTTTAGCATTGAAAAATATTTCATATGGATGTAGTGTTTTAAGAGACGTAGAGAATCTCATTCTCTTTTAGATAATTCTTGAAATATTTGTACAAATATTAATCACCTCGATCCAATTAAAGTTTCTTAATACTTATTCTAATCTGTATTTTAATTTTATTGCAGTTTATATTGAACCTGAGCATATTAAATTCAATTATATATAAACCATTTGTATAATTATCGGATCTATGAAAATATCATTATTATAAAAGAACAACATTTTTTCCTTAATAATAAATTTAAATCCATTTAATACTAAATAAAATTGAAATAATGTTTTAAAATACTAGAATAAAATAACAATTATAAAGTTTTATTATCAACCCATTAGGTAAAACAAAATAACCAATTTCTACAGCTAATGCAACAACCCTTGCTCTATTATTAAGGTATAGGTTGCTTTAAACTATCTTTTAATTTTCTTTAATTCCTACATGCAATTACAAATGTGAAAACTATATTCGGTATCCAATACCCAAGAACTATAATGAAAAGTAATAAAATAGTTTTTAATTATAAACATACCTGAAGTAGAAGCTTCATTAAGCTTCTTTGTATGCATGGTTGCAAGGTATTCCTTGCAATTTCTTAATTATTGTCCTTTCTTGCCACAATAATGACAAGTTCACTTGTCTTTCTTGATGCCCCCTATTAGATTTGTTTGTTTTAAAGACAATACCTTTTATTTTTCTTATCCTTCTTCTTAGAGATTCTAGAAGACTGAACAAGAAGATGTGGACCTTTTTTTCTTCTTAAAGGCCCCTTTAGCATTCTTAAGCATATTAAGTAATTATGACAATGTATCATCCAACGTATTCATGTGATAATTCATAATGAATTGGGAAAAACTTTAGGGTAAAAGCTGCAAGAACAAGTCAACAATTTACTCATGATCCATGACAAAACCCAATTGACTCAATTTCGCAACATAACTAAACATTTTTAAACATGGGTGTGCTCACTGAAAAACCCTCTATCATCTTGTAGCGGAACAATTCCTTATAGGTCCCGTACTTCTTAGTTATACTGGCTTTATCAAACAATTGTTTGAGATGTATAATTATAGT